>JARJEB010013106.1:0-10236 GCA_030264535.1 Liometoxenus newtonarum | reverse complement strand
ACGAAGTGCATGGATATGATATATTCACACAATGCATGTCGGCCATCTTGAGTTGTCACCGGCCGTCGGGGCAATAAAGAGAAATAAACTTACGAATAGTTTCCGACTTACACTTTTTAATAATTTAGAAATTTGGCAGCACACTTCAAGAAATCTCGAGGCACACCTGATACTAAAGTGTGGCGGCACACCTGACACTAAAATGTCCCGGTACAAGTACAATGATTGAGAATCACTGTCTTAGAACATATAAACACGTTTTAACATACAAAAGCTTTCTAAATAATTCCAATAACAAAAACGAACGAATAAAACCAAACCATGCTCATCATTTCTAATTCTCAAGATATAGGTAGCAAAAGAGAAGCACACATTTCGTTATATGGCATCGTTTTTCAAATGGATTAAAAGGAATTTTCTGTTATTTCCAATATTAGTTTTTTGTAATTCTATATGTGTGCAGTATAGTAGTATAGGGAAGTTTTAAGTATATACCGCCTAATTCGCCAATAGTCCAATTCACGAAACTTGAGTCGTTGCTTGCTTCCTTGTGTGCCTTGTGCTTTCTAGAATAGTGCGCTGCGGTGAATGCCATGCTAGAGAATAGTTTTCTCTGGTCACTTTCTATATCTATACATGAATGTACGTACATATAGGACTCCGCACATATCGTAAGGAAACCATACAGGAAGTGAGGAAGAGGGAGCGAGAGAGTTTAAGGGTCTATAATTCCCTGGAGATTGGAGCAGAGGAATTATCAGGACACTTGTAAAAATACGAGCGGAGATTCCATCGAAAGTCTTTGTTAAATCTCTCGAGATTTCGTTTAGTACGCATTCAATGTGTATGTTCAATATAGGAAAATATATATGTCGCCGGTAGAGTGGAGGGGAGCGGGGAATTTGTGAGGTTTTTAGCGCAAACCGAGTCGTCGAGGATAGCAAACAGGAAAAACGTTTAAACGAAAGACGATGGATGCACTAAACACAAAAAGAATAAATATTTGGAGAGAAAAAAAGTTATTACATTTTAAGTGTTCCCATTGTTGAAACAAATGGATTATTTTTATTTGGTTAAAACTGTTTTCTTTAAACTTAAAAATTAATGTTTCTGAAAATCATCCAGTCCTCAACACCAAACACGAAATTGTTTGAAATTCTCTTCGACCGTGAAGAAGATATTTTTGGTTTGCAATGTTATTTCGTTAAAATTAGAAACTAAGTAGTTTCCTAGTTATGTGCAAAAGCCATAACGGTTGCTAACTGCTAACCGTAAACTTATTATACGAATTCTTGTTTTGAAAGCGAAATAAATGCGTGCGACCCAACAAAAGGTTTTCGTCTATTAGCAAAAGTTATTTTCCACCTCAAGTTCCCCCCGGACAAAATCATTTATTGTTGCGTTGACGTGGCTGTGTATTCCATGTTATGCTACATTATATGGTAAAAGAGGTAAAAGGGAAAGCGGATTCATTTAGAGTGATCGTGAAACTAAAAAAAAGAACGAACGACGCCCAATAACCCCTTAACGATCCCAATCCCTAACTCCGCGTGCCGATATATTTTGTGCGTTCATATACTGTCTTGCAGCAAACGAGCACATCAGGAAGTGGAATGCTAGCCGAGGCAAGAGCCTCGTGCGAAATGTCCCAGGCAAGAGGCTCATCCACGCGCGAGGCGAGAGCGACAGACTCGGTTGAGACAAGTTGAGAGTGTAGCATGACCAGTCGCGTCGCGGCACCTTACTCTGCATATGTCTCGCCCGTTGTTTATTTGAAAATTTATTTTTTTTCGCACAAAATTTCATAGTTAACGACATATCGGCCGCCAATAATAAAATATAATATTATTCGAAACAATAAAGTTAAATTAAAAAATTGCGAGAATTAATGAATATTAATGATTGTTCAAAATTTCAAAGGATACGAATTCACGAATTGAAAGAAAAAACACGTTGAAATTATAAGCTCAAGCTTTATTTATAGTTTTCTAAAAAGGAAAAGAAGCTTCCGCAACGGTTATTCAAACCAAACAAATAACAAGATGCACGAATACTGCCACTGCCTGCTTGCTGATGACGCGATGGCGAAGCCGAAGAAGAAGAGTAGATTGTATTAATTAAGACCAGTTCATTACTCTATGTGTTCCTCTCTATTCATAATATACACAAATTACGAAACGCGGAAAACTTTTATCTGGATCGCACAACATTAATTTAATTACATTAATTATTCATTGAAAGCATAATTTCAACACCGAACCAAACCGAACCGAACTTCACTCCACTTCGTCCATTGCTAGATCTCGTTCTGAGCCAAGCGCAGACTACATATATTTAGTTACATAGTTGAATTCGCATTTACATTTTTTCTTTTCTTTTTCATTTTTTTTATTTTCTAGCATTTTCTTCAACCTTCGTTCCAGGCAGTAATGTGTCCATTTGCATCAGGACAATAGAAATAAATAAGTAAAAATAAAGTTACAATTTTCAAAGTCGTCGTTCTAACTTTGACGCAAGTAAAAATGAATTCATTAATATTATTTCCGTTCAATGAATACATTGTTTCTTAGGCAAAAAGGACGATGTATTTTCATGAATATATATTATATTTATATAGATGTTTTTGCTTCGGTTTGCATTAAGGGATGTTTTCTCCTTTTGTATACCGATACAACAACACCACCTTCCTCGTTATACATATAGCATTTTCACATTCTGTTTCAACATTAAACTTGGTTAATAGTCTACCGAGTGAGGACTACTCACCCTTCGACGACAGTTTCAAACAGAGTATGATTGATGAATTAGAAAGTACGATGGCAATTGGCAACGAACGCGAAAGGATAATGTGTAAGTAGGTATAGAAAGTTTTTATTAGCAGTGTGCATGCAGTCGATGGAAGCTGGGATAAAAAAGTCAGAAAAAAATACTAACAAAATGAATTATTAACTGATGGCGTGGGCTTCGTAGCAATTATCCTTATACCTAAACCTAACAGGACAGGATATGAAAGCAAATTTTTCAAAAATATATAATTAGTAATTTAAATCAGTATAACAAACAGTATTATTTAATTAATTTGCTTGTCAACGAAATTTGTTCGAATCGCGTGTGACGGTTCAATGCGAAAGGATGAAAACAGTGGTTCGACTATCAGGTTGATATTATAAATGCGCCTGCCTGCCCCGGTTAGGGAAAATGATTAATAGCCGTTAATTAATAAAATAAAAGCGTTAAAGCTGAGCTGTTACATTTCCACTTGACAAGCATATAATGGTCCTAATAGTGATGTCCTAGATTAGTATGTACGACTATTACGAGGACGTTTATCTAATTCCAAAGTCCCTATACATATAAAATGTTCCCACAAAACAATAATGTAATCAGACTCAAGTTTTCTTTAGCTGTTTGTTATTGCGGTAAAGTTTTTCCCCTTTTTCTACACATCCATTACCTTACGTCATGTCAAGTCAGTTTTATATTAGTCGACGAAGTGCTAGTTAGCATAGCAACGACATTTTGGTGCGCTTTTCATTAAGGTAATTAATAAAAGTGAGCGGCGCGTAATCACTTAGTAGTCGAGAAAGTATTTATGCAACACGAGCCTGAACTGAACCATCAGGAGGATTTCGAAGGAGGAAAACTCAAAGACATGCAAATAAGTTTTCAGTCGCAGTTCAAGAAGATGCTGGTCTTTCAGTATCTACTCTACATATAAGTAGGTGACAGCTCACGTACACTGAGGAAATGTCTAGGAATTCACGAAAGCAAAAAGGGATATAATTAAATAACTTTACTTACTTACTTTACTCACTTGCTTCTTCATGCCTGTACAACAAGATATAGAGCGTACATCCCAACATGAAATTATTGTACCGAATATTTGAAGTTAAATATTTAATACAGCCTTTCCCCCTCCAACAACTTCAGTTTACTTTGTTAACTATTTACGTTAAGCGGCCTACATACGATCACCTTGACTGTTAAACATTTAGGCAATTTGCAAGGCTGAAGGTTGATCGTCTGTAGTGTAACGTTGAACGTTACTTTTGTATTCATTTATTTGAAATTGTGTCACAGATGTTACAGTATCTCGATTCAACTACGTGAATCGTGACAATATTTTGATTTAGACTTGATTGTCATATACAGATTTTTACAGGCGTAATAACGCGGTGTGGCTGTTAGCCTGTACTTAGTTATAAGGATTGATGCCGCGTATTTTATTTAGCCTGTAAGCAAGTTGTAAATTTCTTTTGTGTATGTTTCAGGAGTTAATAAATGATATTAAGAACCCGATTTGATTGTATAAACTATACTCAGTGTCTCTGCCACGTTGAAAGTAGAGTGGCGCCCATGTGCAAATCATCCGAAGAACCACGACGTCTCCACTGCAGCGAACCAACAAAAACAACGATCAGGGCAGCAAAAAGTTTTGATTTTTGTCAATTTTGTTGTCAACAATGTCGCCAACCAAGTTGATCGTCTGTAGGCCGCTTTAAGTTGTAAGTATATACCGCCGATAGATTGTTTCCTCTTAACGAGTCCCATTTTATCATTTTCCTGACCAAATCTAATATTTGTCCAAAACTTTATACTCTTCGGCTTGAATGTTTGAGAACTGCTTCAAGTTCAGTAATAAAAGATTTGAATTAATGTTGTTTGTTTGTTTGCATTGCGAACGTATATTTAATTTAATTACACGTTTATACGCGGTTTTATTCGATGTTTTTCGTCTCTGTCAAGATTTTACGAATGCAAGTTGACCGCAAATTACATTATTTGTGCTGTTGTGCCGACCGCTTGTAATAAATTCAACGCAACACGCAAACACGAAAATCATATAATAACTGATGCGAAATTAAGGATAAAAAATATGTCCGTCCCGTATATATAGTAAAAGTAGAAAATGTTTAATTAAAAAGCATCAGAGGGAAAATGGCGAAAACTGATATTCGTTCTCTGATGATGCGTCTGCAGCGTGGCGACTATGTGATGCATAAAGTTTTAATATTCAGCAAGACCTTTTCGGCTGAAACATTACGACGTGTTTGAATGTAAAAGTTGTTTCTTCCCTCTGCGCGATGAAATATTTAAATGCGCAAAGGAATGGAAAGATGTTTGTTACATAATGTAAAAACACTTCAAGTTGAAGACATCAACGATGTTATCCTTACCGCATTGCCACTGCGACCGAGACCGCCTTACAACCAAAACCATAAGTAACGAAAAGTAGCTCATTAAGATTAACCCAATTTTGAGTCGTCGAGGATTAGAAAGCGAGTCGCAATGGACAAATACTCGCCTTTTTGATGGTACGAAAAACTTTGCAAGTTGAAATTTAAACTGCTTAAAAGTTAATTTAGAATGCACATGAACACGTTTACCATTTTTCGTAGATTTAAAGAACAAACAAAAAACGAACACTAAACGAAGAAAGGGCTGCCAATGCATGGGGACGTATTCTATTCTAGGAGAAGACCAAGAAGAAGAAGACGAAGAATTCCTTTCATTAACTTTCAGACGGCGTAAAAAGCTACTTTCAGATAAAACCTGAAAACTTCCAAGCTTTCCAGCCAAGTTCTGAAGTGTGAACGTGTCGAGGGACACACGACCGACCGACCGACCTATCCTGCATGGACGAATATATTTATGGTTAGATTCAGGAGACTCCTCTTTATCAAGCTCCGTGCCTGCCAGCGCCCAAGCTTTGCAATGGTGATGTGAAGGACAGGACGCAGGATAGCAGTATAGATACGACACGAGACACGAGAATAGAATACCGGCTCACGCCGGCAACGAGATTAACTATCCCAATGAGAAAGAAAACTAAATCGTTTTAAAATGCGCAATTATGTCCACGACTTCTGAAAATGTATAAAAAGAAAATTTTAATAGAAATATACAGCGGTGGCGCACTACTTGTTTTAAACGCCATCTAGGTACATACAACCATAAAAATGACTATTGGAAGGGAGCCATTGAAGTAGGTACATTTAAAGATTGCATGTATACTTGGAAGAAGTTCAAAAAGACTCATTCACTTTATCGTTGGGGGTTGATTTACAATATGCAGATACGTCTCCTGGCCAACCCTAACGGCAATATCGTTTTCTGTTTCGTTCTATTGTACTTATAGTTGTTTGGTCGTCGGTTGTCGTTTTGCGGTCCAAAAACGACGACAACGAGGCATCAATTCCAAGGATTGTTTATAAATCACAGCTTGCGTTACTACCATCATGGAGAAAGAGAAAAGGGATGCGGACAAGGATCAAGTCGTATATCATGAACGAACAAGGCATACTGGACCCGTCTCGCCCTTACATTACATTGCATTATATAAGGAATGGAAGGGTAAATTGAAGATTTCCGGATGAGACACTTGTATCGGTACGCAAGAATTTAAGCCACTTTCACGACCACTCTGACATAAATCTTCAGATATCGCATATAAATTGTTCGAATTATAATATACCCCGCAGGGTGGCCCCTCGACCGACCAAAGACCTAAACTGGTGTCATATACTGTGACTAAACCTTTTAATAATTATGCATATATAATTTTAATAGCTTATAAACTTGGAATGTCATTTATCGTTGAGTTATCACTCGATTAAACTACGTGCCACTACTAATTCCACTATTTAGTTTCGACGATAGGCAATAAATTAAGCCAGCAGATGGCGCTTAAGATATATAGATTTCTGTTGATACATACAGAATTCAATTAGGGCTATCTGGCTTAAAAAAAAATTACTATTTTTGATCAAAATTGTTAATTCAATATAAACACCGGAAATGGCTATTTTTTTATTGGACGTAAAATTAAATCAATAATTCAGATTTATGAACTGCCAATATTTATTATTCGTTTCGACCATGCAAAATATCAAAATGTGTAAATATCTGTTAAAAAATACTATTTAAATATTTTAATACCAGATGGCGCTTATTGAGTATACCGAAATCTACATAGTTCAAACGCCATCTGTTGGATCAATTTATAGTAACGCGATAATCAAAAATGCGTTTTGATGAAAGTTAAACTCGTAAAACAATGCGAAATGAAATTACTTTCTTATAACATTCTTGTATCTATAGCGGGCGTCCGCTTGTGTTGAGTTGAGTGAAAACAGTTTTCTCAAATAGTTTACATAACACTGACATCCCCAATATACACCGGGCAAGTAAACTCGTAAATTGCGAATCAAGTTTACGGCCAGGTATAACGGAAAGTTCAACTTTACTTGCGTTCCTTGCATAAAATAAACTTTTCGTCTAAGGCACGCAGAAGGAGGTCCTTTTATACGTTTTTTTGTTTCTTGCATGTTTTGCTTGTTGTTTCGCATATACGCTTCCAGGTAAGATTTAAATTTGCGTTATACTGGAAAGTATATACTTATAGGTATGGGAAAACATCGGGTGGGTGGGGGGAGGGGGGGTGCTCAGCATACTATCTTTTATTTATAATAATTTTTCCAGCCAACAAAGAATAACCTCTTGAAATTGGCAAAAAAAATATTTTGCTGAAAAAAAATCTTTCTTAGTACATTCAGTATATCACAATTTTTAATAATATATTTCGCGACTTGTTGAATCGACTTATTATTATTATTTTAAGCTCTAATTAAAACCGGTTTGCTCTCTTCATGCATGGAGAAGCAGCTGGCAAAGGATCATGTTTTCCATCTTTACAGGAGCATGTTGATGCGCCATGGATTCAGTTCTGGTCCATTGTCTACTTGTTTTCGCTTCGCCGCGATGGCTTTAATTAAAGGCAATTACAATTGATGCAGTAAACAACACATTATATAATAAGGTACTTGTGAGTTGCCATTTAAGTTTATATAATCCAGAGGCCTCATTAAATGATTTATACCTATAGAATACGAGCCGTGTGGCGCGAAGAATCGAATAAAGAAGAATGGGAAGAATATAAAGGAGAGTACCTATATTTTATAGTAACGGAGGAGCAAGGAGTAAGGCACAAGGATAGTATATTTTATAGTAACGAGCTTCGCATATCCACTATCCTGAGAGGGAAAATAGCGTGTGAGAAATGGGACAAACAAGGATTATCCCTAAAATTATTATTTAATATTTCAAAGTATTACTTCCTTTTGCGTTCCATTGGAAGAGGGAATAAGCAATTAAAGCACATGATGTAATTCACTCAATGAATGTGGAAAGTGGAAAAAGGTCCTCTCCAAATGGATTTCGCGGACTTTAGCAAGGTGGATTAAACTTAAGAATTCTTATATAACCTTTCGTTTCGTCTCGTCTCGTTTATTTTTCTCATATAATAGAAAGTACTTACCAATTCCACACAGAGGCGAATTTTAGGCAGCAGCCCAGGTGCCAGCCAGGACTGTGAAATTCAACAGTCCGCCCCTGATTTTCCAACAACAATGTAACGAAGAAGCAATAATATCGATCCGGAATAAATTTTCGAAAAAGGCGGACGGCAGCAATCGTCTGATAATGGGACGTATTTGAGAATTGCGAAGAGAAAAGAAGAGACAAACGTGGAGAACGTTTTGGGACATTTTCGATCGCTCCCGGCCGAAGACGACATTAGTTACGATTACAATTCGAATAAACAATGCAATTCGATTTTATTAAACGTGTTCACTCCCCACAGAGCACTCCCATTTGAGGCCAAGGGTGAGACTGCAAAAGGATAGAGTACAGAGGAGCATAGAAGAACAGGATTTCTATTATTCTGTTAAGTACGTAGAAAGCTCTTTAACTGGAACAGGACCCGGGGACATAGACATTGTTTCAAGTCATTTCAGTCCGGCTCGTTTTCATGTGAAGCACTTTCCCCTTTTGTAACTATTAAACACAGTCAAAGTCAAATTGTTTGTTCAAATTAGTTCGTCCTGTTTAATTAGTTTGCTTATTATTTCTATTTCTAATTTACCATTCAGGATAAACCCAAACATGAAGCAAATAATTTTTGAGTGATCAAGTTTTAAAGGATCATGTTTTTTAGTCTATATAGGTATTGAAAAATAAGTACTTCAAACAAAAATGAATGTCACTTGGACTTTGTAGCGCTTGTAACATTTATATCCACCAAATAAACCATAAAATGTCACTGCAGGGCGACCACATAATGAAACGAAACCTGCCAATGCTTCACAGTTGAGGATTATGTTCGTCTGCTAAGCTGCCATTTCAATCCCATAACGTAGGTTAGGTAGGCAACTTTTTCGCTTTTCCTTTGTCAAATCATCAAAGGGCCTACTCAAAATGTTCAAAATCCAGTATTCAAGTTTTTGAATGTCATAACGTTGTACATGCTCCAACATTTCTAGTCTGTGCACTTTTTATTCCATTGGAACGAAGGTAACAACATCCGCTTGCTAGGGCTAGGACTCCCACGGGAAACAGGTACGTAAAAAAAAGGTGCCCCAAAAACGTTTATTGATCCCTGTCTTATATAAACCCATCAGGAAATAGTCTCACCCGCCCAAACAATTACTTTCAAAAAAAAAAAATTCATCAACCATTCCCGTAACTGGTAACTGGTAACTGCGGTAACAGTTTTATTGTTTTATCCAAAATTTTCATGAACTG
This sequence comes from Liometoxenus newtonarum, assembly GCA_030264535.1. Lineage (NCBI taxonomy): Eukaryota > Metazoa > Arthropoda > Insecta > Coleoptera > Staphylinidae > Liometoxenus > Liometoxenus newtonarum. Next base: position 654 of record JARJEB010013106.1, on the reverse strand, counting down.
TCCACAGATGCAGATGGAATCGCACAAAGAGAGGTGGAGGAAATATGCCATGCAGATTTTTGCTCCACAAGCAACCTCCGTTGAACAAACACTTGAGTTTTAATGATATCCAAACAATTCGGCGCACACGAATTTATTGAATAATACAACATTTCCTGTTATTAGGGGCTTTGCGGTTTGTTATACCTATGTTACCTATATATGCATTATTCGTGGGATCAGTGTGTTACGTTACGATGAAATGAATACGTGGCAAATTGAACGGTTCGTGTCCGCTGCCGTTGCAACACGCCCGCGTACGTACCTAACCTACAATCGTATTTCGATATAAATCGAGTACTGAATTTATGATTCTGCATGCATCGCACCAATACTAACCACCACACAACCATATCTATGTAGATTTGCTTTTAATCCACTGAATGAAGCCGCCCACAAGGCTGTCGATTCTCTTTCCAAGTGCAGGTATATCTCAATCATGCATGCAAGTTATTACATTATAGGTTAGGTTATACATATATACATAGAGATAGAAGTCTATAAAGAGAACATAAAGTCTGTTAGTGCACTTTGGGTAGTCTACATTTTAGGGTTTTAGTTTGTGACATGTACCCTACATCCTAATGTGCGGCCCCAGGCCAAGCGTGGGACTCT
>JARJEB010013105.1:0-15709 GCA_030264535.1 Liometoxenus newtonarum | reverse complement strand
CAATTGTCGCGCGTCCAATTGTCGCGCGTCCAATTGTCGCGGTACCAATTGACCGCGTCCAATTGACGTATAACCCCTCTGCAGGATTCTCCCACCTACCGAAAAAGAGGTAGGCAACTTAATGATCAAGTTCTGTAATTGGTCAGGATCACGCTACTTCCTAGACGCTAGTGCTCGCGCTAGTGTATCCGAACACTGATCGTATTTCATAAATGTCTTACTTCGGTTACTTCTTTCATTCTGAAAGCATTGCTGAAAATTTGCAGAAACATTCCAATTTACATTAATAATGATAACAGCATTGTTCTGTTTACAGACTCATTTTGAGCTGCCTTGGGCTAACATCGGTAGAGGCTTCAGAACAAAAATAGCTTTGGTAAGAAAAGCTCATTTTGAAGGCACTCCTAAGTTTGGCTCAAAATGAGGCTTGCAAAGAGAATATGGCTTCAGGACAAATAATAATATCCATATTCTTCGGATATTATTATTTGTCCTGAAACCATATTGTTGCGTGAGGTTTGCAACCCAAAATACATTTTTTTAATCCAGGCTAATTCAATATAATGTACTGGAATGTAATGTCATCATTGGGCCGCCGGTACCAATATTTTACAACAATTACAATTTACTTCAAACTTTTTTTGTATCTTAAACGGTTTGGGCATTATTCGCTGGCTACTGATTTCTCGACCACCCTGTATAGGCGAAACATTTAATAATTAAACACCAGAACTGGAGGATTAAGCATAATTATCAAATCAATACATTACCCATCACCATACCTACTTGGTTCACATTCAAGATTGTTCAGGTTCAAACATCATAATCATATTAATATTCGTTATTTAAATTAAATAGCCATAAACGCATAATTATAAGGTATAACACAGCTACTTTTTGAAAAAAAATGTTACAACCGGTTAAATTAGTTGCCTACGTTAAACAATACTTTTTCAAAAATTTAGAAAAATTATTTATTACTTATATTTAAAACGATATGAGCGAGTCATGATATTTCATACTTGAATTAAATAATTGTCTGGTCACTGAACAGAGTTCTGTTTATTTATGATTGCGTTTATGCATATACTGTGGTCACTTATATCTTGTTTTCTATAAAATGATAAAAACATGAAACGTAAACAGCAATTGAGTTTGCAGTGACCCGTAGCGACATCGAATGAAATAGATAGAGCACGAATAAGTGGCTAAACGCTAAAGCTTAGTCCGCGTGTGCGATATATCGCAGTTCTTTTGTAGAATTTAAATCAATTTTTTTCCGCCAAATTTCCTTAACTTTTTGCGACGGATGGCAGGAAGTTGACTCAGTACGAACTTCTTGCGACGTGCCGGTAATATCTAACTGGATTCGTTTTCGTTCTCAAGATTAAAGTAAAGTAAAGGTTATGATTGCATCCGAACAAGATCTTATAAAGAAATAACGAATAACATTAGTTATTTATACTAAGCACAGGAAATATTAGTACCTATATAAGTAGGTATTACTTATCGTTATTCTGTATCTTTGATTAATGCCTCGACCGCCTCAAGTTTCTTTATAACTAATAATAATCCCTTAGCAATAATTCTAGACCTTTTTTATATCGCCACCAACCAATTATAACGATTACGATTAAAATTACGTCAAGAATCGATAAAAGCACTGCAATATAATCAATCTTTGGTAAAATTCACCAGATTTGATCGCTGCGATTAAACGCATATGGGAACTAGTCATTCTTGCAACCAAACATTCTTACGATATATCGCAAAATTTTTTCGATATATCGCACATGCGGACTAAGCTTAAAGCGCAAAAAGGAAATAGAAAAGGGATCGGTCAATGCCCACGGCACTGTCCCTCTTTTATAGTTAGTTAATTAGCATCATCGTTTGATAATAAATTTAATGAAAACCCAAATAGTGCGTGAAAATTGAGATGGAACCTTTATTGTAAAAATATCAAAATGGAAAAAATTTAAGTTTATAAAACCAAGCAGATGATGTTGTGAGTTCTATATTTAAACTTAGGTCATGATCTTGAGCAAAATTACTCGAACAACGATAGGAGTGATAGGACAGATCGAGAGATAATTTTTGATCCACTTTGGAATTCTGTATTCTGAAAAGAAAAACAAGTTAGGTTAGGTTAGGTGATTAGAAGCGGTTGCCTTGGACTTTGTATTTGTTTGAGTGAGGGTGGGGCTGGGGCATTTTTGGGAATGTACACAGTCAGTACACTTTGGGAACAATGTGACAACAACAACACTCAACAACAGTAGACCCGCTAGTACAATGTGCGTGAGTGCAATAGAAATATATGACTGTAGCATCGAAGAGTGTCTTCCGTTCCGATCTTGAATCGACCGAAGAGTGACGTCACGTCGGTAGTTCGGCTTCGGTTTGTTCCAATCTGCAGCACCGACATGACACGATCAGCGCAGCGTCCCCTAGTTGATTCGCTCGCGCTTCCTCGCCTCGCTCGGCCAAAGCCAGGACTCGCTCCGCGTCCACCACTTCTCGTTTGGTTACTCGTGAAGAAAGAGTAAATTATTTGCTGTTGCGTTCGTGAGCGACGGACGTACATTAATTGACAAGTACAAGAGACCCAACTCGCTCTGCTCTCTTCTATTATACTCATTAATTTTGTCGTTCGTTCGTTCATCGTGTGCGTTTTAATAGTTTAGTGCCGCTGTTGTTAAGAGAAGTATTATCGTAATGGCAACCGAAGTTGAAAATACTGTGCCAGCCGCAGAGACGAAGGATATTAAGGAGGAAACGCCAGTCTCTGACAATAAGGCTGAAGAGGCAAAGAAAGAGGAGAATGCTGGTGACGCTGCCGCGCCCGTTTCGACTGCCGGCAAGGAGCCGACACCGCCGAAAGTTGTAGTGCATAAGAGCGCATTCGAAAAGGATGTCGTTTATTTGTATCAATTTTCGCGAACACCACTTCTGCCATCGTTATCGCCCTATTGTCTGAAGGTGGAGACCTGGCTGAGACTCGCCGGTACCAAATATGAGGTGAGTTCCGTTTTCCATTCCTTCTATATCATTTGCAAACTACCACACAACTTTACATGCAAAATGTACGTAAATGTTAATACGAATAAGAACTTCTTTGTTCGCTGGTCCTGCCCTGGACTGCATACAAGTTGAAACACGCACAGTCATGCACAACGCCGTTGTATGGGGCGAGAGTACGTAGTACTACCATATGCCATAGGGTTGTTGCCCCGGCCCGGCTAGGCCGGGCTCCCTCACGCACTCCCAGCCCAACCGGCTGAAATGACTCAAATTCGCCGCCATTTTCATGTGCTGCCTCAAAGTTCTGCGTGCGCCTGAATTCAAATTCTCCCTTTTTCTACCTAGAATTGTAGACAGTAAATACACTTATTTTTTCAGTTTTTGACTTTGGGATTGTAAGTACATGTATCGAACTACTCCAGGAATTTATGCATGTGTTTTCTTAGATCGTGATGTTACACAAACAACTCCAAAACATCTGCTAGAACTAGGCTATTATTAGGGAATATTCAAATATTTGGTGTATATATGTAACTAATAGAATAGTTTAAATTTGCTTTCTATATACGCAGGCAAATGGGAGAATTAATTGAAACTATTCAAGTTCAATAAAATATATATGGTAATATGCGCATGATTGAATTTATCGTTTGTTGTCCGGTTTAACAATCGTAGAGTTTAATGGATAATACAATTATTGATGATACAAAAGCAAGACAAGCAAGTATTTAAGATTTAAGTAAGCCAGAAGGGTTATTTCGTTCTTTTATATTGAAATTCTTTATTGAAAAATACTACCCGTATGTATGCAACATTTCATCATATTTTATTGAATTCAATCTCCATTTATTTCTATTAGTGCTGTTATTACGTAGGTAATTGAAATTACCATTTATTACGGGTGCGGGTTGATAAGTTTTGCTACAAAATAACGCAACGTATAACGAAATATTTCATCGCCTGTTTGATTGTGGGTGGAACCTTACAATTTTCATCATACTTTCATATTTAGATTTGAAGATGACTAAACAATGTAATGTGTTGGTTGATAGTCGATGCTATTTGCTAATCTACTACTCCGCTGGCTGCAACAAACGATATTTTCAACTTGACTAGTAAATTTTTTTCTTATAAATCAATTTATTCTTCGTTATCGTATCAAATTTGAAACACGATCATTTCTAAGAAGCAATAACGAACACAAAATCAAATTAACTACTAATCCAATAAGTAAACATGAATTTATTCGATTTTGTTTTGTGTAAGTCGTAACTGGATGCCATTTAGATACAGTTTACCACTTATTCCTGGTATCAAATCGTGCATATACATTCTTTCGTTCATTACTTTCAATTTCAATATTTTCCATTCATTTCAACTTTCAGCAGGGATATTTAACGCCGTCCATAGTTTCATTGCATTTATAAAGTGCGTTCGAGTTCGAGCAATCCAACTCTTTATTTTTTATATTAAATGAACAATGAATGCGATCGTTGTTTTCATTTATTAGACGAACTCGAGTATGTTATGGGTGAATGGAATGTGTGCACTTATTAATAAAACCACAATATTAACAAGCATAATTATGCGATTGATGAATCAGGATTAGTATTAAAGGATACATATAACAAAAGTGATATCGATTTCTTAACCGCAAATGGCAAATATTATTGAAGATAATGCCGCTTATACTGCATCAAAAAATCATGACGACAATTCCAATTATTTCCATAATGGTGCGAGTATTAAAATAACCAAGTCTCCTTAGATATTAAATTATGTTCTCTCCACTCTTCTATTCTTTATTTCATTGTATCCAAACGCATATATGGCGACTTCTGTATGTATATTCGAGGCGGAACTTGAGTTAACGATCGTCGTTCCTTGCTTGCATCGTTCTATTCGAGGTTCTATTACTATAATAATATCTTCTGAAGTTCGAATGAACTCAGTCCTCACACAAGTACATCATTTTTCTTCCTCGCCATCATGTTTTTCTATAAATATACTTTATTCGTAAATTACTTAAACGCCCAAGCCCAATGTAATCTACTCACTCTCTCGCTCTGTACATATCGTCAAATTACAAAAGAAATAACTACTTACCCGAAATTATATTGAAGAATGAGTAAAGAGTTACAATTTGTCATTATATGGAACATACATAATTTGCTCTTGGAAATGCTTTTGCTATTAACAAATAATTTTATTATAATATACAGGGTGTACCGAAAATCACTGATTAGCAATTAATTCTGAACAGAAAACCTTAATACAAAATTGGAAATTATGCTAAATTTTTAAAACAATTTGTCAAAATCATTGTCCAGCGCTTTCAAGCAAATTTATGTAAAATTTCATTGATGTAGCTTATAAAGGTCAAATAATCAGTTTTCATTTTTGAATGATTCCATGTTGCCAAAACTATACTTTATTGTCAGTGGGTCTAAACGAAGAATTCAACATTTTTGAATTAAGATTTTCCGTTCAGATTTAATCTAAGAATCACGTCACGTGTAGTTACTAGTTTATCCGTCATTTACCTGTACACCCTATATACACTGATTCTCCCAAATAGCATTTAGCGCGCTACATGTATTTCCCTAGGTTCTATTTTATTTGGGACAAGCAATTACATTGCAACGAACATTGAAATCGAGGATTGTCTCTAATACAATGTTAGGGTTGGCAATTACCATTACACGTGTGCCCAAATATCCTCTTATCTTACCAATTGATTTTCCTCAGAATTTGCAATTATTGTTGTACCTATAGTTGATACCAGAGACACATTTTAATATTGTCTTCTGGAGAAAACATAATTATTTTAAAATAAGTTATTTATCAATGAAATTATAAATTATTTAATGATAATAATGAAGTTCCATTTGACAGAATGATAGTTGCAATCTTGTTTGCTTAGCTTGGTTCCATATCTCATTCCTATACTTTCCTATACATTCCTATTGCTTATGTCCCAAAATAAAATGAAACATAGGGAAATACATGTAGCACGCTGATTCCTATGTTTCGTTTTAATTGAGACACCCTTTATAGTAAAAGGGCAAACAGAAATTTGCACAGTTCTAGTTCAATAAACAATTGTGCAGTTAACCTTGTCCAAGGATATGAGGACTCATTCAGAATGTCTATTGTAAAATGTGACTGATTTATTTTGAGAATTTAATTCACAAATTTATAGTAATTAATTCATGTGGTTTGTTTTCTTGCAATTTCAAAAATATGTGGGTTACCGTATTAAATGCTATTACCATTGATGATAATTGTGAGAAATTTCTCGGATAACTATAACTTATGTGCATGTATTCGGAAGAATTGATTTAAGCAACCAACGCAAATTCCCATACAAATTACGCCTAGGACTAGACTAGGTAATTGTGAGTTTTGTTTATAAATTTATCGGTAACGAACACACAACAAATTGTTGTGTGTTCCTGATATACAGTGCGGTTTTTTAAGATCTCTCCTGGGGATATACATGGAAAAATCTTGAGGTCGTTTTAATTTTAAATGCTGCGAATTTTAAAACGCAAAAATAATACTTTTAATTCGTGCCATTTTTAACACTTTCTCATAGTTTGTAACAGTAACGTACAGAATCGTAGCTAGGATCATGAGCGCCCAGGGCAAGTTTACAATTTTGCGCCCACCACCTCAAAATAAATAAAATTTTGTGCAAAGAAAGTAATAATAATTATAATTTTTCCGGCCCTCTGGGGTTTACGCGTCGTAGCCGGGGCGGCTGCCAGGACCTGGCTACGACGCTGGCAACGTAAGTCCTATTGCTTGAAAAAATTAAATAAAATTGAAACATTTTTATGTTTTATGGTAGGCAGCCAAACTGACAATTTGATTTTACTGCTTTGAGCTCAGACAGTTGTTAGTCTGCCTACCATAAAAAAATCAATTCTCTTTAATTCTTTTCTCAAGCGATAGGACTTATGTTATTTTACTGTTACAAACTATCAGAATGTGTTAAAATTGTGATGAATTAATAGTGTGATTTTTTGGATTTGTGAATTTGAAGTAATACGTCTAAACTTTTGACCATGTAAGTAAATCCTTATGGGAGATCTTAAAAAAAGGCACTGTATACTCATTATGTATATAATTTATATACATTATTAAGTCGTCCAGCATATTATGAATGACGGCCACATTCTTTCCTTTGTTTGATTTACAATTTACACATCTGCTGGTAATAATTAACAGAAAATAAATTTTACTATTAAATCAATAAAAACATTAAATATAGTTAATTCCATTTCTTAATCTCTTGGTTAGATTCTAAATGAAATTAGACCATCGTCGCTGTTAGCAATAAAATCGAGAAGACAATCAAGCGAGGGGCGTACCGTAGTCTAAAATTCTGTACAGTAAATATCCAGTCCTAAATATATCATTAATATCCTTAATATCTCATTTATATCCTTAATATCCATTTAATAACCCAGTAATATCTCTGCTAATATCCTGTTAATATCCTTTTAATATTCTTAAGTTCGGTCAATTTTTTTTATTGCATATTTGTAATCTACCTCAAAAAATAATTGACCCGTATTTTTACTTTTTTTTTTAAATATAGTTGTTCGCTATTATATGCTCGGGCGATTACTCCGCTCGACTAACGTCTCGCTACGTGAACTTCGCCCTCGCGTATAATAGCCTGCATATGCGCTCATTGAATAATATCCTATTTTATATTTACAACTAATGAGTAATTTCTAAGACCAATACGGATATTATAAGACATCAAATTAACATGTACATATACAATTTTGTAATTTTCCAATGAGGTGAACTACCCTATTTATAACCCAAATATCCTTTAAAATCCCATTAATATCCTTTCATATGTACAGTAAAATATCCATATCCTAAATATCCTATTAATATCCCTTTAATATCTCATTTATATCCTTAATATCCATTGAATATCCCAGTAATATCTCTTTAATATCCTGTTAATATCCTTAATATCCCATTCAATTCTTTAATATCCTCATGTGTACAGTAAATATCCCAACGCGGTACGCCCCCTGGCAATCAAGTATTGATTGAATTACGATAATTTGTTTATTGCAAAAATCTGGCATCGGGTAAAAATATAATAACAAATAACTGATATACAGGGCGGTTGAACAATCAGTAGCCAGCCAATAATGCCCAAATCGTTTAAGATACAAAAATAGTTTTAAGTAAAAATTAGTAGTTATTTTCTAACGCTCAGCACTTTGCAGATACAGGGTGTTACTTTGTTTTTAAATGGAACACCCTGTATTTTATTACATTTCCTGAAACATCTTTAATGATACCCCACTTTGTATACTTCGGGTCATTGCATTTTATGTTATTTACGAAAACCTCAAATATCTCCCTACCCTACACAAAATATTATATCTAGTAACTAAATTAATATTTTAGCACATCAGCGATGAACCGAAACTTAATTAATTAAATGCAGAATTTCGACAAAACTGGATTGGGAATTGGGGACCAATTTTGTGGCCGGCACGTTCACTAGACTTATCACTACATGATTTCTCTCTGAGGTTTTTTTAAAAGACGGGATGTATGAAGTTCAGTCTGCAATTCTTGAAGAATTAAAAGAACAGAATTACAACGGCTTAATGTTGCATAATGCTAGACAAACTATTATTCTAAGAAATTTATTATTATTTACTTACATCATATTTTGTGTCCGTTCTTTTATTTAGGGTTTTCATAAATTAAAATGTAAATAACATAAAATGTAATGATCCGAAGTATACCAAGTGGGGTATCATTATTGAACATTTACAAGATCTTTCATGAAATGTCATATAATACACAGTGTCCCATTTAAAAAACAGTTACACAATGCATCTAGAAAGCGCTGAGGGTTAGCACTAAGTTTTACTTATTTTTTTTTGAATCTTAAAAGGTTTCGGCGTTATTCGCTGGCTACTGATTGCTCAACCACCCTGTATAGTTGTGAACTTAAATACATGGTGTTTGATTTCTTAAAAACACATATGTTTGTAAAAATAAGAAAGTATACCCAGTCGTAATTTTTTTTCTTTTATATTTGCAGGTAGTTGTCTTATTTTAATTATGTGATGCTTGCAAATGTTTGTACATATTCATATATGCATGAAATTTGTAGATTGCCAGGCATCGAGTAATTAATTTTGTAACCTTGCCACTACCAACCGTCTGAAACGACATTAGAATTACTCATTGTCATTTTCCTGCAGCTTAATCTAGGCTGTTTTAGGAAACAAAGAAAAACATTGGAATTGTTTCACAATTATAAGTTATAAGCGATTTGTTTATGCATGTTACATGAATCTACGCCTCAGATATGCATAATTAGATACTGATGACGTGCAGTATTTTATAAATTTATTTTATTTGTATCAAAAATTTGAAGCGAGTCGCTGCTACTATTACCTGCACCTGCACGATACTTTACGTAGTGTAGTATCTGTTCTATTTTTCTGTTTCTGTTCGGTTCATGTGTTCACTGCTTTTTACTAATTCTCTTGGCTCAGGCCCCTCTTTGAGTTTATTCTTCATGAACACGGACGACCTTGTCTGGGCTCGCAGACCCCAGTAACCAGTTTGATCTGTTAAAAATGCGTACCTACAAGTATTTCATAAAAATCTTAATTTATTGTTTAATGCTTCACAGAATTATATTTTTCAGATCTACTTCTTATTCTTGTATTTCGTTTGCATGATAATATATTTGATTTTCCTGATTTAATGATTGTGGTAATAATGACGATGACGCCTTGTGATATTCAGTGCAATGTAGCGTACTTCCGGTTACCATTTTGTTGCTTTGTTATATATAGAAAAGTGCATATTTTAATTGCAACTACTTACAATTTGATAGTTAGTAAATACTCATTCATGAGCAAGTTTGGCATTTCGATTATGTACGTTGCGGAATTGGAAATAACTGTAAACAAATAGTAAAACTCATTTTATTTACTTGTTCTTCATTTAACAGAAGGACAGCCGCTCAATGAACAACTGCGTCAGGCTGTGCCTGAACCAAACCAGTCTACTCAGCCATAGTGATGTGTTGACCATGAACAAATAACTGGTCAATCTTTAAAAGTCCGGAATCTATTGATTGCTTACGGTCGCTATGTTCGTCTCTTCTAGTGTACTACTTTTAACATATACCTAATTTATCTGTTGATTCAACAATACAACCTTACATATTAATGACATCTTGTATATTTATGCATAAATGAAATTCCATTACCAATGTGAGTTATTTTTGTAAGCACCCAGTTGATATGAAGAAGTTATAGAATCAAAACTAAATTACAAGAATGTATGGAAATCCATATATCCGATGATCAATGCAATAATATTTACTATTTACAATATTTTGAATTAAATTGTTTTAGCGCGTAGATGTAAAACTTGTTCGGACTGTTTTTTTATGTGCCTCATATTCGTCCTTAAACATTCCGCACATATTATATTATTACTCACATGCATTCTTCTGCATATACAAAAGAAGTTATATATGATAAATAAGCCATATAAGATTGGTGTAATTAATAAGTGTGACCTTTATGCATAATTCAGTACAAAACTTCAACAACAAAAATTAAATTGATGCGCACGTTTGCATTCTAAACAGACAGTAAACAAAGCATTCGTTTGCTATTTGCACTAACTTCCAGTTACCATTTTAATTTCAACGCTCTCAATTTCTCTTCTATTTCAGCGCTGATATTGCACTTTTCCAATTTATTAAGCTAAGACTAAGCGAAGTAGCTTGGCCATGCACCACTTACTTAGAATCTGGAGCAATTCTGCTGCAGCTGCATTAACGCATCAATCAATACGCATGCGTCAATTGGAGCATTATAAAATAACTCGCAATTTTACATTTGAAATTTACAATTCGAAATCTCTGACCCCAAACTTGAAGCACCAACCTGATTGCAATATTTTTTTTGTTCTATTGAAAAGTATATGTATAAGAAAGAAGAAAGGCAAATTAAACTAGGACACTTCTCGAGCTGTGTGGTGCGCACTTAAGTTTGTTGTGTTGTAGCAAGCTCCAGATCAATGCTGCTTGTATTTTAGAGTTATTTCGAAGATTCATCAACTAGCTATTAGGCATTAATGTGTGAGATGTGAAATGAATTTGCTAAGTACTAAAGCGGAACAAAAGCCGTAAACCCATCAACGTGGAGAGAAAGATGTGTTCAGCAACATTAAGAAATAATAAAATAATCTCTTAGGAATAGGCATGATTACAATAATTTCCTCGTAACGGTTTCCAATAATGACGACGAAAAAATCAGAGTACATTAAGGTCGTTAAATACTCACTATTAGGTTTATTAGAGCGTTATTCCAGGACATAATAAATCTAAATTGCAATATGTCATCTCTATGTTCTTGGCAATTAAACGTAGATTTAGTTGTACTGGTTTGATGAAAAACAAGAAATCTTTGCTGTCTGTGACGGCAAGCTTTTCAGCTCTTGCCAGAAGTCAGAATCAAGTTGTCAGAACCACGGTAAGGCAGTCAGAATTTTCAGTTTGAATGACCAAATTGGCAATGCGTAATTGTTTTTTTTTTGTAAAATTTCTATGATTACAGACCTCTGAAACTATGAGTCACAGTTTTACTTTAATAGGCCACATTACCGTGGTCGTAAGTTCCGATTGATGTACCTACAATCTAGAGAAAGAGAAATTACATGTGTCGTCATTCAGTAATTACTAATTAGCATTAAAATGTTTTTTCTTTGAAAATTGCCTAAATAAAAATTGTAATGGGCTGTATGTATTGCATTGTTCCGTTGTCGACGTCACACCGCGCCGCTCCCAGCACAAGCACTGGAACATTTGCACTCATTCTCATTCAACTTCAAGGTGCCTGGACGGTTGCCATGGTGAGCCGGCTCTTCACTCTGGATACTCTGGTTGCTAGGTAACGGTCTCGCCGAGCCGCGAGAGGTCCTTGCTCCGGAGACACACTACCACATTTAAGGCGCGCACATAATTGCTACGAAAGGGTGTGTTCGTTCTCTCCTCTGATACTACAGTGAAAATTGAACAAATTGTACGATGACAGAATTAGCAATTGTGACGCAGCATTAACAGAACTATAATTACATCATTAAAGTAGCAAGCCTTTTATTTTTATCTCCGGTTAGGCCGTTAGGCTCTCAGACATTTTATTCCACAATGAAATTGACTTTAGTTGGTCCTAAATCCTCATGACTTTCCTTACGATTACAATGCAACTCTCTTGTAATTTTAAAATCGAAGGCGAACGCGCCACCATTCTTTGTTGGGAGTTATAGATATTAGTATATCTCCGATTTTAGATTTTATATTGCTCTAGCGATATCCCCGTATGGCGCACATGCATTCGGAAGCCATTTATATTTACTTACATACAAAACTGGTAAATGCGTAGGAGTCGACTATCCGATGAAGGGTTAGGACTATCGAAGAGACTATCTGGCCAGGCGCCATCCGTTTGTGAACGAACCGGTTGCGTGCAATAGTGGTAATTGCTCCAACCCTACGAGGAATTGCTAACAAATGTCTGTTATTAATACTTTCAACTTATTGGGGTTGTGGTATTTGCGCTCTAACTCGTCTAGATAATATCGAACAGAAAATATTGACAGAGAACAAAGAAGTCACTTCGCTCGAAGTCTGAACGAACACATCAATATATTTTTATTTCTAGTCATACTTATAGCGTATGGTTTATGTTAGTGCGTGCTATGTGCATGGATTTCGACTGTTTTCTCAACGCCTATCATTGATTCATTTTCCGATGAGTTGACTCTGCGCTTGGAATAACTAACTCACTGGCTTTGCATGTTCCAGCTCCAAGCTTTCTCAAACCGACGAAAAGTGTTGAACACAGTTCTGATCTTGCTTTTGTTTAACAATACTTTTGATTTATTAACAGCACTTGACATTTTATTATGGGAATAAAAATATTTAATGGGCACGATCAGGCATGAGGAATGCTTGGCTGCTACCCATCTAACGGTATTACGAGTAAGTCACGTTTCATTTAACGGAAGGAAGTCAAGAAATTCAAATGAATATTAAATCATTGATACATAACAATTGCCGAGTTTTAGCATATTTTGTGCATAATTAATATGAGGGTAAGAAATATCATAAACATATACACTGATACTAGTATCAGTGCCGAAACTTTTCAGTAAGTACTTACAGCAAGCAAAGCATCAAACAATCGGTTGGGTTGGTTGTGTCGGGAGCGAGGAATGTCTCACTCTGCCTTGCTTGTTGAGGTCGTTCGCCCTGCCTCGTTTACCCGACTGCAGTGCAATAGGAACAGGAAAAAGAACATTGTGAACGAAGAGAACCGTCCAGCTCTCCCCAATAATGTGAATATGCACACGAGTTTTATGCTAAGTCTTCTTTTAGTCTACAATAGAAGCTTTTTGTCACACGAACATATTTATAGCAAAGAATAAATTCGGAATGTTACGAGCATCTATTTGCTGTTGGTTCGTTGGTGGGGCGTGGTAATAATGGCTACAATTTGGTGCGACGTGCGTTATTTCAATTAAAGTTCTGTTGATAAGAGGAAATAGTGGTATAATGGAGTATCAACGTCATGTCTATTTTTATTCTAATTCATGTAATTCGACTCAACTTCAAGTATTTCTTTTGATTTATTACGTCGATATGGTTTGTATAGGATATTAAGGGTGGAAACGCAATACTAGGGCATAGGGGTGGCAGGCTCCTCAACGTTATCGCTGGGTTTAATTTAACTAGTCAGTAGTCTAGAATCTAGACTACTATGCTATGTCCATCTAGAGTCTAGATGACTGTTCTGCGTTCAATAACCATTGCGGGATGCCCTTAAAAAGATAAAAACAAAGAGGCAAAGCACATGGTTACTGATGAGTAGAGTACAATTTTGTGCTATATGTACGTAGAATATACATAATTATGAACGTTTTGTTTCTCTTATAGAACGTGGACCACAAAATGAAATTCCGTTCGAAGAAGGGGCAACTGCCATTTATTGAATTGAACGGTGAAGAGATAGCCGATAGCGCAATCATCATCAAAGAATTAGCTCAACGCTTCGGCTACGACTTAGATGCGGCGCTGACAGCAGAACAACGCAATGTCGCTCATGCTACCATCTCAATGATCGAAAACCATCTGGTGTGGGTTATCATGTGGTGGCGCACCAAATTCCCCGATCAAGTGCTCAAAGGATACAAAGTCAACTTACAACATGCGTTGGGTACCAGGATACCTAATGGCATACTTAACTTTTTCTTCAAATTTGCATTCGGTCGCAAGGTAAATCAACCCAATTAATCTGGCATCTAGCGGTCTTTTGTTTTTCAGTTGATTGATTAATGCACATTTAGGTTTTGGTATAGATAGATAGTTTGGATTTGTCACCAATTTTACTGTTATTGCGTTTGTGCATGCGTAATTAATTTCACAGTGTTGTATGTGTTTTGTGTAAGTTTTTTTTTAATTAGTTAATTGACGCTTTAGTGGTTCCAGGGAGCAAAGAAAGTGAAGGCTCAAGGTATGGGAGTGCATTCAGCCGATGAAATCAACGATTTCGGTCAGTCCGATTTGAAGGTGCTCTCAGAGATGCTAGCTGACAAACCGTTTTTCTTTGGCGACGATCCAACTACCGTAAGTAACTACCCTAGTGCACCACACAATAAAGTTGAAATGTTATGTTATTTGTCTAGTTGGACGTAGTTGCTTTCGCCAATCTGGCACAAATCTACTTCATCGACAAGGAGATTAGTTACGCATTGCGCGACTACATGTCCGAACACTGTGCCAATTTGGTCGGTTTGGTCAATCGTATGAAGGAGCGCTGCTTTTCCGACTGGGACGACATTTGCGCGACACTCGACTTGAACTCCCATTTGCCAAAGCCGGCGCCCGAAGAGGGCAAGGATAAGGAAGGCACCAATGACGAAAAGGAGGGCGATAAGGAGAAGGAACCCGAAGATAAGGACATTGAGAAAGAGAAGGCCGACGAAAAAGAAAAGGAGAAAGAGAAGGATAGCGAGGAGAACAAGGATAAGGAGGCTAAATGAGGTGTTTAATCACACTGCCCAACAGTCAACCACATGTCAAACACTCCCTTCTTCTCCCTTCATTTATCCTTGAAAAGAAGTAAAAAATGTTTCCCCTCCCAGCCCCAAATCCGCGATATTATTTTAAACTTCTGACCTATGTGCAAAACAGTCTAGTTTTTAAGTGTCTTTCCAAATACATTAATTACATAATATATACATATAATCACAATTTTATATAAAAAAGAGAAAAACTATTGGAATTATCTCAAATCAACGATTGATTATATAATTTATGGAGTTTTTTCTAAATTGAAAACAAAAAAATGAAAGGAAAATTATACCTTCGACGTGAACGAGATAGATAACGACGATTTTTATTAATTATAGTATAATAACATGAGAAAAGCTAGTTAAGATTATTTCTTTGTTTGTATAAAAAATATAGATGGATAGGTTCTCTTTTGATTATTTTATTAAATGTAAGCAATTGTATGGCTGAGACCGCGGAGTGCAGACATAGACAGATATAGCACTCTATGATACGTATATATATATATATATATATATTTATATTATATAC
>JARJEB010013104.1:0-17244 GCA_030264535.1 Liometoxenus newtonarum | reverse complement strand
TTTCCAGATGTACAGGTGAATTTTTCAAAGTATCAAATTTCATAGCAAATGGGGTCTGTGGTGCATGTTCTTTTTTTAATTTTTTTTATGAAACTACGATTTGACTTATTCATACATATATTTTTTAATTTTTTTCAAACATGGTTTTTGAGGAGAAAACATTTTTTAAAGTGTGAAATTTGACGTCTTGGTGAATTATCTGATGAAATTAAGATGACCCATAGCATTGGAATTTCCCCTAGATCTCAGGAACTTGTGTTGTGTCGCTTTTACGCCACCTTGTTGATGTTTTGACGCTCTAGCCTGACCGAAGACAGTCTTTGGGCCTGACGCTTAGTTCATTCGGCCCGATTCGGCCTTGAATCGGTATAGGTCGACGCGGCATAGTACAGTTTAAATCTAAGGTGCATTTTGAAGCACCATAATTAACAATAAATAAATTATTTCAAAAATTATTGTCAGTACCATGTCTTATAATTAGTTCTATACAAACAATTTTTAGTACTTTTTTCGAATTTTAAAATTCATAGGCAGACCCCATTGCAACGTTAAACGTATCTACAAAAGAAAAGAGTAAAAAGGTGACCCTAAGTACCTAACCTGAAAGGGAATACGCTTCGTTACGAGTGCCAGTGCCAGTTACCACGGTGACAAATCCAAAACGCTATTTTGGTGCAAACTGCAAATACTTGCTATAGTCAGATCGAACTTGCATTTTAAACGATTGTATTTCCGTTTTATTATGCACTGCGGATGAATAATTCTTCGAAATAAAATAATTTTTATGTTTTTCAAAGGAGTTGCATTTTGCCACGCAGCAAGGCCTTTCAAAAGCATGCATATTTCATTTTCAATATTACAATGAGCCTTGCTTAAATTCTGAAGTCTATTCTACAATTCAATCCAGGAACTGACAGAGTTAAAGCGCACAATATTTGAATGAACCATTTCTATTTGTCAGTCCGTTTTACTCAACACACCAGGAAATCTTCATATACCTATATTTTGAGATGAGTTTGAGATAAGTTTAATCATGGATAACAATTTGAAATTTCGCGCTATTTTTTTAAATTGTATCGTGTAATATTGGTTGCGCTACTCTAACAGCACAAGCATACTTTTGTGGGACGTATACCGTAACTATGTGTGTTCGTGGAATAGATAACAGAACAGCAGAGAAATATTAACAATTTCTTGTGTGTACATATTCGCAAAAAGTATTCTATGACCATATTTATAATTTTATTTTATGTATTCAGTGTTCTTCCAAAAGCATAAAAGAAGAATGCATTATTATTAATGGTTATTTAAATACAAAAATAGTACCACTTTATGAATATACGGGTCAAGTACCTATATTTAGATTCATAAATTTTGAATCAATGCACAAGCATAGATTTTTATTTTATTTGATTTTTTAAGTACTATTTGGAAATAAATTTGAATCCAGAGCATATACCTACTCGTTGAGTACACAGAAAAGTTTTACTACCACTCGCATTAAACGTAAATGTAAAACCGTAAAAGATAAATGTTATCGATGCCCTGAACAGGGACGGACTGACCATAAGAGCATTCGGGAATTTCCCGAGAAGCCGCAGGGTCGGAGGCTGCTAGGATGAATGGCCATTTTGTAGAGTTTTGTAGTGCTTTTTTTTGTAACCATTTCAGCTACCTTTTGAGATTGAGAGGTTTTTTTTTTGGTTAGCTCATCTGCCAGGTGCTCACTTGTGACATTTTTTTGGTGGTCAGTTTATCTGTGCTCTCCTTGTGATTGAAACAAAACTTGTTGGTCACCTTACTGACTTACTAATAGGCAATCGTGAGGCTGCTTACAAAAATTTTCGAGGGCCGATTGCAAGACCCAGTCCGTCCCTGGTCCTGAATATTGGATATGTTACGATGCTTTAACGATATAGGTACTCGATTATTATATAAAAGAAACATGTATTGATCAAATTTTTTGCACGTTTTCGTTTAATTTTCAAATCTTATCGTAAAATGTGGAAAACGACTCTTTATAGCAATCCTTATCGCGATGAATGTTTCTTTCGTTCAAGCTATCATCCTAAAAAAATTATTTGAATAAGTGGAAAAAATCAATATTAGTCCATGCCTTTTGCTCAAGCACTGTAATAACACGAAAACTTGTACTATTTCTAAGTTTGTTTTTTATTCATTTTTTTATACCATTTCAACGAACATGAACACGAATTTCTGTAGGTACACAATATTTCAACGCTTAAAGTTGTTCTTTTAATAAGAAAATTCCATTAAAATTGTATCAGAAGGATAAATTATTATAAGAAATTGAAAACTGACACTTTCTTGTGCAAATAAATAATGTGATTATGTAATTCATTATATATACAACAAAATGCAGCGTGTTTCCGGTTTCGAGAAAATTAAATTTGATTTTACTATACGAATTCGATAAATTTTCATAGTTTATTCCTTTTTTAGAAACACTCCATACAAGGGTGCATTGCGACTGTTTGTGAATAAGCAAGTTTGTGTCGCGTTTTGTGGTGAACGGTAAGTCAACAGTCACGCGACTTTTATTTATTTCTATGCAGTTGCGCTTTGCAGAGCTTTGCACAATTCACGGAAAGCTCTTGAAGAGACATACCAAAGTCTTAAATAAACGTGCCACACACCGCACGTTGAAGTTATGTGTATTTATCCGCGACGACCAAGTAAAACAACCATTATTAGGTGTGTATGCAGGCGCATATAACCCCCATTAATATCACTCGCGAATAATAGGTCATTATTCATCTAGAGATTTACTTTACGTCAAGTACAGCTCTCCGCTGCATTCAATAATGATATATGACACACGTAATGCATCTAAAACGTCATCTAGGATTATGTGTTGAATTCCATGGTTGAATTTTTAAGTTTAAAAGCCAAATTAAATTTTGCCGTCGCACATAATTATATGCTCGGGCGATTACTCGGCTCGACTAACGTCTCGCTATACGTAAACTTCGCCCTCGCGTATAAAAGCCTGCATATACGCTCATTGAATAATATACTATTAACTTGGTTGGAAACAGATTTTAAATTTTAAAAGTTAACTTGTAAATTGTTGGTAATGAACTATTTTAATTGTGAAAATTTTTACTGTTTTTATAATTCTAAATACTTAATAACTAATTTCTGGATTAAGAATTTATGTGTTTTTTATTATCAATACAAAACAAACCAGTTCAAACACGTAGGTACGTATAACCTTTGACTCTGGTGTTTAATAATTAACATTAATTATTGCGTAACTGTAAAGTACCATGATGACGAACATTGAACACAATTAATAGTGTCGTAATATCATACATTCTAGAATAATTATTGCTGGAACTGGAAATGAACTTGAACCTTCATGGTTCATGAAGGTATGTATATATGCACCATATTCATATAGTCGTGAAATAAATGTACCAGGTGCGTAAGACGACGACAATGACCAGGTGTACGTGTAGGTACCTGGTGTACATATGAAGGTCTCGAAATGATAATTTGCTCATTGTCATGGTAGTAACGCTGACATGGTGTGGTACAAGTGCCACCCTCATAATGTTGTTAGATATCATTTCAGTTCATTCGAGCATATTATTGCGTTTCGTTGCTGTTGTTGTAAGTAATTATTTTTATGTTCAGAGGCCCGGTGTTAGTATGCTTATTTGGACCGGTGCGCCGGTTGAGAAACCGGAAGTAAGTATTCAAGCATAAGTACCACTTGCGTTATTGCAATGGTAGGCACCGGCTGCAGTTGCTCCAATACCCTTCCTTAGTCCTATTTTAGTCCTTTAAATATTAAATGCCTTCGACCGTTGATTGTAGAATAGCATTATAATAGTACCACGTTCATTTAGGCATTCAAATATGAATGACGTCACAAACGTCAAAATTTTGCTCGTGGAAGAAAACATTGCGCTGCCGCTGCTGAAATCTGCTTGCTGTACGATATCAATGGCATTGCATAACAAATAATGTGTTTAGCCAGCCTTAGACATCATGTTTTCATCCACGAGCATAAGCGTAATTTGGAGGTGATTAAGAATGCCTAATCACAGTCCACCATGACGTCAGCATGACGTCAGTCCATGCCTAATTAGGCATTCTAATAACCTCCAAATTTGGTTTGCTCGTGGATCAAAACTTGATGTCTAAGGCTGGCTAAACACATTATTAGTTATCCAACCCATTCATCACAATGCCATATTGGCGTATATCAGATCTTAGCAGCACCAGCCCAATGTTTTCCTCCACGAGCAAAATTTTGACGTTATGACGTCATATTAGAATGCCTAATTCTGTGACCTTAAGTTTAGGTTATTTGCTGTCAAAGTTTCATGTCACAGAAATATTGAGATTATTCGACCATCGAATTATTATAGATGATTGGATTCCTAATTAAATTCTCTGCTACAGTGAATACTAAAACTACTTAACCTACACAGTGTTAAAGATGTCAAAGCTATTGTAGAGCATTCAGGTACCATTAAATTTGATTATTTGAATGAAATTTATAGTTAAATCCCTCAAATGTTATGCTAATCACATAATATCAGCGATATCTTAGTAATTTAGCCGGGCAAACATTAAATTTGTATTTACACAACAATAAAATATACAACGCGTTCAATGTATTACTTGAATTGAACCATTTAGAAAGGTTCGCCGGTTTCATTGCAACTTTTAAAGTGCCCAAAATTGTGCAAAAAACAAACGAAATTTCAGCTATTTGGAACTCAATGTCTCGAAATATAGCACATCCTAGGAAAAATGTTGCGAATTGGCGGACCACCCTAAACTGCATATATTCCCTGAACATTTGTATAGAAATGTATGTGTGCGACAGCAGGAATTTTCCCATTTTCCACGTAATTATTAACGTGAAATCGATTATTTTACATTTCAAGCGAATAGACCAGCAGCGACCGGCTGACCATCGCTGACGGATGTGACGAAGAAAAGGACGACGACATTTGGGCGGTTGGTGTTGGTACCCCAGTACCGCTGTCAATGCCGGACCGGTGCGCCGGTGGTCGTGACGCCTGCTTATTATTATTATTATTATTATTATTATTATTATTATCACCAACAACGTGAGGTGATTGCGCGGGGTTGATCCTTATGAAATTGCTAGAAAGAGGTAAGTACGTACCTACATTAGGTAAGTAACCACCGTTTCTTTTGGTGGGGGTTCAACCGGCGTAATAACAATGAACCAAACGTGAAGGTGAACTATTTCACAATTCTGCTTTTATTCACTGTGTTCACGTTTCGGTGTGCTCCATTCCATTCCATTCCAAAGTCGATGTTGAGAGTTGAGACGCAGGGTTGTTGGTTGCTCAAAGTATAACAAAGTGTATCTACAAGACGTGTTTTGCTCATCAAAAATTCAACGTTCAAACATTCATTTTTAATAGTAAACAATTTTAAACAAAGGTGACCTGGAAATTAGTAAAGTTAAACGAAAATACTTAAAAACTTATAAACAACCAAATCGAATAACAAATACTTATATAAAAGGGTGTTGCTAATTAAAGGAACATTTTTGGAAGAAACGAGAAAAGAAGGTAAAAGACAATAACTTATAAAATGCTCTAGTACCTAAATCTAGATGACGTTTTGTCGTTTTCCTTTCAAGATTTTATTTGAATTTCCTTCGTGCGTCATCTGTATCTATTTACATTTGTTCCTATTATTGTTCATTATCCTTACAGTTTTCACAGACCAACCTATACGCAAATATTTAATATATAGCGTGCATAATGATCGATGATTTTCTTGAATTATTACTTACAATAAGCATATTGGTAATTTACAATTTTCTTTTGCTTTTTCTTTCCTTTTATTATTTATTATATTAAGTAAAAGTACATAATCTAAAGAAAAACATGCATGCTTAGTATTCTCAGTAAAATACAAAAAGTTTTTTTTTTGCTTACAATAAATGCAAGGAAATACAAAATAAAGACATTCTCTTCTTTTATGATTTTAATGTGTATTCATGCATGTTTGCTTGCAATTGTTTTTCTAGTAAATAACAACTCCCAAAAAGATTTTAATTGCATAGTGTTAATATTAATTGTAATTATCTTGTGCGTGTTGTAGCTGTAAAATAATCAAAATCCCTGGGCTTGAGCTTGGGCTAGTTAAGTTTAGGTAATGAATTAAGGGTGAAAAATCGTTTTATATAAATGAGTCCCCAGTGACTGCAATATGTTCTAAATCGCCGCAATTGTTGGAATGAGCATTTCAATAAATATAATGTAGATATTTACAGGACCGTCGCAAGCCTTAGGCAAAAAAATGAAATTGTCATCTAGTGCCGGGATTTTAGAACTCGGCGTGAAAGTCGGCGAAAAGTGTAGTGGCATCCTTATCTATTACTTGCCAGATCGTAAGGACAAAACATAACGAGCGAAAAGTGCTTACTTACAATTGTGGCTTTTTCAACCAGGCGAAAAGAAGTGAATATGAAACCATAGGAGGCGGAGCCAGACACAGCGAGAACTTTTCGCTAATGTATTTTGTCCTTACGGTCTGACGTGTAACAGACTTTCTCGCCAAGTTTTAAAATCCCGGCTTTTAAATGCTTTGGTTGCTGAACAGATACAGACTATCTCAATGGTACACGTACACCTTGACGATCATACTGTGTATTTAAATGAATTATGTTAAGTCATATTTCTCTAATATAGAAATCAAATAACCATATTCGAACTTGAAAATATATTTCCCCCCCAAAAATTTAGATAAGCTTATTAACTAATAAGTATATTATCAGGACATAAAATATGAGTAATATCAGTATAAATAGTTTGCGGACAAATAAAAAGAATAATGCGTGACATACTCGCAGTTATTATCATTATTCTAACAGGACACTGGACACGCAGCATGAAGCGAGGAAATTCAGCACGACATTTACTAATAAACATGTAAAACGTATAAAAATATAAAAATAAGTGAAAAGACCAAATGAGAACTATTAAAATTTTATTGCAAGATTTTGAGAATCATAATGAAGTTGGGCGGGAAATTGAAAAAGAGTATCTATACTTTCATGTGTGAAGGGTAACCGGGTAAATGAGTATTGAAGAAAGAAAAACCATTCATTAACAATCAAAATCAAACGCACATGAAATGTTAATAAAACCGGAAACAATACTTCAAAGTGAATTTCAATGAGAAATAAGGGGTACCTACATGAAATGAAAGATTGAAAGTATTGAAATAAAATACTGGGTGTTTCGCGCTTTTTAAGTAAATGCAATTTTACGAAAGGTCCTTAAATTTTTGTGAAATCGTTTGTGAAATTAGCTCGGATTGGATTGGATGGCCCAGTATAACAGACTTGAAGCGATAGAAGAAAGTGGAAATTGTGGACTAACAGAATAAGTTTGTTGATTCATGTCGACTGTCGAGGGTGGTTTATTTCATTTTCGTATACACACGTGCATACAATATGCACGTTTCTAAAAGTGGACGTGGACAGGTGCTTGACTGCGTAGTGTAGATTGTTTGGGTAGATGTTTATGAACAAGAACTAGCGAAAAAAAGTAAAAACAAGGTATGGGTATGATGGACGTGGTACGGATTGTACGAGGTGTACCACAAAGGGGTGCACATTCAAGGATATTCTTATAAGTATATTGTACGAAATTGGTAGTAAGTTTGAAAAAAATAGGAAAAAGGGTGACTAAAGTAGCACATGATTGTACCAGATAGAGTGGATGAATAAACAGAGGGAAAGCTGGGCAATTTTAGGGAGAGGGTGCATTCTGTGCACAAGTTGCAGTTGAACAGGTGCTTCTTGATTGGTAGACACTTGTTTTGTTTGAAAATTACGCGTCAATCGTGAGAAAAAGCTGGAGTCTCGTCTCTCAAGAAATAGTCGATGATGAAAATCGCTAAGGATAATAGTTAGAAACTATTAGCTACACTCTACTCTACTTGGCCATAATTTATACGCTACTGAATTTATTGATTAGTAGGTATAGAAAAAATTCTATAGCCTTTCTAGCTTTTGCGAAACATTTTCTTAATGCATTAGGTAAATTGTATATTGGAAATGACAACGTGTATGTTAGGTAGATAAATCATTGAAGGACTTTAATATGCAATAGCTATTTTGTAGAAACGACCAAAACAATTGATTGATAGTTGTGGATGTATTTTAAGATGTCATGATAAAAAATAAGATAATAAAACGGTTTTCCATGTATACGTCCTCTCCGAATAATTCCAAGTATTCGTAAGTATATATGGTAACAATTTGTGGAGGGGAAGTAGTGAAAATAAAAGCAAAGGAACGCGTATATGTTTGTTGGCTTGTTGGTTGGTATTAGTATTGGTGAAAAATATTGATCGAAATGCGAGGGTTGTACTAACATAACAATACGTGTTGTCCGTTCGTCCATCTAGCTAGTTGGACGATTCCACTCGCCACTGGGTATACCTAATACTCGCCACCTTCCACTCACCACACACCACCATATTCCACCATTTTCCATTCGGTCACTTTCACACAAAACCAACTCACTGGAACTAAAGGAAAATGGAAAACGTTTCGAGAATGAGAACGCAACGCAAACGTACCACCAGCAAATGACGTCACGCAATATTGTTGAGAGAGTACACAATGCTGCTTTCAGGCACGTAGAAAATCGACCGATTTTCTGCTCTTCTCAAACGTTTTCCACATTTCCATGTTACACGTTCGCCGATAGCTTGTATTTTTGACGGTTGTTTTTCAAAATATTTTCTATTTTTTTTTTTACAGAACCGAGTACTTAATTTGAGTTAGTTTAATTGAAGAAATCTTCGTACAAGGAGCATGTAAAATACGCTAGGCTTAAGCCTACCGAAATTAGCCATGGAATTGGGACATGAAGCTTCATGGACGATAAATTTGCTCTTGCTCTTTGTTATTGTGTTTTGTACTAAACTGCTCACAGAATCACAATTGGTGCTAAAATTAATGTGAATCTGCTATGATGATACATATTAACGAAAACACAATGGTGGAAGAAATATTGGAACCAATGGAAGTGCACGAAATAATGCACAATATCCATGTGGACATTAAAGAATTACACAATGTCGTCATATTGGATGAAGGAACACTCATACCGTTAGTCACCAGCAATAATATAATCATCGAGGACCACCTAGTCGACCATGAAATCACTAGCCAATCGGCAGGAATATTGAAAATCGAATATGAAAACAGCGACGGCCTCATCAACGCTGAATACGTCCAAGCTGTCGATGAAAATGACCTGCTGAACGCTGGTATTGGCGCATCATTTATCGACGATGTGAATCTCTATGAAGAGCAAGTGCCTTATGGCACCGATGAAGAGTTTGTTGGAGGTGAGTTGGCCGACCTGCACGATATACACAATACAAGTGGTAGTGTGAGTGAAAGTGTTGCTAGTTCCTCGTCTGATGGAGCATTTGACTCAACGGATTTTATCTTAGAAAATGACACGTTAGACACGTTTGTACACACTGATTCGTTGGGAATTGATGGAAATAGTATTGGTAGCAATAAAACAATAAATCCTAATAAGATTGGCAAAGCGTCGAATGGTGGTAAAAACGGAGAGGAGATGACTGATTTGACCAGCTTAAATTGGTTACACAATATAACGAATATCATGGCCGTCCCAAATTTACCAACTCCACCAGTGAGTCCCAAGCCTAAGAAGAAGCCACAACAGCAAAGTGAAGATCTAACAATTAATATTAATTTTTATAAGAAAAATGGTGATAAGAAGCCACCGTTTTCATACGCTACACTTATTTGTATGGCAATGGGAAAGAATGGTAACAAGATGACACTCAGTGCAATTTATCATTGGATAAGGGAAAACTTTTTGTATTATCGGAAAGCTCATCCAAGTTGGCAGGTACCTAAACCTAGTTGTCTTTGAATTGTGTTATTTAACAAAAACACGCACATGTTTTTCATCCACTTATTTTATTTTTATGTTAATTTTGCAGAATTCAATCAGACATAACTTGTCCTTGAATAAGTGTTTCGTAAAAGTTGCCCGTAACAAGGACGAACCGGGCAAAGGCGGTTTCTGGCGTCTCGATTTAGAACGTTTGGAAGAATCCCGAAGATCGAAACGGCGCTCGAGTCTAACGGTGCGCGAACCGCGTCGCCATCAATTAAATAACAATCAGCAACAAGCGGGGAAGAAACCGGCGAATAAACCCCAACGCAAAGCAAAATATCGTCCTTCAAATGGCACTGGCGAACGCAAACACAACATCTTATCGAATATCTCCATTTGTGGCGAAACTGAAATTGAAAATATCAATAGCAGCAGTACGAATGGCAGTACTAGCGCAAGGAAACAAAAAGCCGAAGCAAAGGCGACAAATAAAAGCAATAATAATGGTAGCAACAACAATAAAACTTCGAACTCGATCCCAAATGGGGACAATAATAACGCTATTGATCCGAATGATGATAAATTGGTACCGGCATCTATGCCTAATGAAGGTGTTGTTGCCGAACCAATCAATGCCATTATAAGTTCACCTGGAGCTAATGGTACACTCACACCAGCGACGAGCACCGATGATGAGTTGACGGGGCTCTTACTAGGGAACAATGGATGGGATGAATGCCAGTTGGAGTTGTTAGATTCACTCTTGGATTCGCTGTAATTAAGAAAAAGTACTAAGGTAACTTCATGAAAGTACTATATAGCGTTCGTTGATTGTAGGAATAGATAGATACGCAACGTCTGTGTTTAAATTCGTAACAAGCTATAAAGCATTTACGAAAATTGATCTGATCAATGATCGGATACCTTAGGAGCGTTCGTTTAGTGATCGAGTCACTGTGACCTAAGTTCGAAAACATACCACATTACTTCAAAACATTACTACAACCACATTACTTCAAAAGTGATCCTTCTCACTTGAGTTTTTTGGTTCATTTTTAATTATTTCGAAATGAACACTGAAATTAAGAGAAAACTGAATGACAACTAATTGTTCTTCTCCTATGAAAATTGAGAATCAGATAAATATTTGTTTTCACTAGAACATTGACGAATAACATGGAACTAGAATCGTGCGGACCACTTCAAATTCGGTCGAAAACCTCAGTGATCTTTAGTGATCGACTAAGTGATCTATCACGTAACTCCAAATGATCCGATCAATTTTCATAAATGCCTCTAGTGTCGATTTTTCTCTGTGTTTCATGTTTAGGTACGAATTTTAACATGTTCATTGCGTATCTTGCTCTATTCCCGAAATTAACGTTCATGAAAGAAGTATGCAATGGGATTGTCCAATATGAAAATTGTTCTGCAATATAATGGTATCGGGTACTTAATCAAAAACAATGTAAACACAAAGGCGTGCGCAGGAGATTTTATTAGCGTGTGCACCAACTTAAAATGTAACTGATATTCTAGATTCAAATTAATTTTTGCCGTCTCCACTGTTGCGACATCTACAACATCCTAAGAGGGCAAAGTCAACTGATTTGCCATTGCATCAAAAATAAAGAGTTAAGAGTTAAATCTTAAAACATTAGGGTGTGCCAGTGCACCCCCCGGCACACCCTGTGCGCACGCCTGTGTGTAAACAACAATCAATTTGAAACAAGATTGAGTGATTACCTGCTATATCAACCGGTATTCAGATGAAACTTAACTTGATAAAACTTAGAAAATAAACTGATTTACGCAGTTACACAAAAAGATATTTAGAAAGTTATTGTAAAAAACTTAAAAACTGGAGTGGTTTTCTTGTGCCTTTTCATGCCTTCTTTCTTCTTTATCTTTTGTTTGTGAAAAATCAACTTTTTACCAAAGATACATAATAACTATATCTATAAGTATGAAACAAAAGTAATAATATCAATAATGATATATTGAAATTATCGTGTGTGTATAAACTTCCGTCCATATAATTAGATTTTAAATCAATTAATCGAATATGTAATTGTTTAATCAAATAGATTTAACAAATTTAAAGTGTTTCAGGACTAATGAAATTAATTGATGTAAATGATCCGTCCATACATACATCTTGTACTGTTTGATTTGATTGTTATCTATCTATAAACATATCCAAGTAAGTTGACAAGTATATAATTGGTTGTGTTGTTTGCTCATTGCTCATTTCTCAATATGTAATTATTCAGTATTAATTAAATAATTTCAATCATATTGAAATAAATTGATATTGAAGTCTAAATTTCTTTGCTCAAGATTGAAACAAAGTTAATAAAATTTTGAATTACAAATACAAAAAATAATTCAAAAGCTCAGTTTGTTATATTATATTTCAATTTGAATTAATTAATCAAAAGAAAAAATAATGAATCATGTAAATATTATGTACTTACTTCTATGTTCTATGCGTTTTGTTGTAAACCAATTGGAGTCTAATGCAAATACCAAAGAAAAAAAGAACAAAGAAATAATTTAGAAACTAAAACGAATATTTTTCTAGTCGCATTCCTAATCAGTATCAAACAATTAAACTAAAGTAAACATTAATTTACCTTAATATATTCATTCATATTAATTAAATTTTAATAAATTATATGTAGTTATTACCAATTTCCTTGTGTTAAAATTTGGTTCATTCAATTTACTATATAATAACATAATTTTATCTTAGTAATATAAATCATGTGCCTAATATAAATTATTATTGTCATTAATTACGTAGATCATTACGAATACTTTTTTATATTCATTTACATGTTCCGTCCAATATTGGCCTATTTTTATCATCATCACAGTATTTCTTTGAGTTTTGAATTATTTATAAACCAAATAATAAGAAATCAACTCAAGTTCGTGCTAATCATTATTAGTGTTTGGAAAAGTAATAAATAAATAACTTATAATTCAAATTATTCTTACGTTGGTGAATATATTTTAAAGACAATGATTTCAAACAATAACCTAATAACCATCATTAAAAACAAATAACATTGTAAAAGTGTAAAATATTTTTATGTAAAAATAGAAGTGGAATGCTTAATTCTGAACACTTCATTTATAAAGCACCTTCCTGTTGATAGGATAAGTTCTTCCTTAATTAAATCGGAAGCTAATTCAGCAGCGACAACGATGGCAGCATTCGGATTACCACTTGGAAGGTCCGGTAGAGCTGACCCATCAGCGACAAAGAGCTTATTCGTACCTTTTACTTTAAAGTTATAATCTAAAACCTTTCCCAAGGAAGCTGTAGCGACTGGATGATAAACTGTTATCGTTATTTGTCTGATGTAACATTTCCAGTAATCATCAGAATCAAACACGTGATGGATACACTTGGGAAAAGGTCTTTGGTCAATTTGCGCGCCCAATTCTTGCATGGACGGAGTTTGGATAAGTTCCTTCATGAATTTTAGACCTTTGAGGATGATATCAATATCATATGGATGCGTTAAGTAGTTGGGATTGATCAACGGTGGCTCCCAAGGATCATTTGAATTGATCCGAACAAAACCACGACTTTTAGGATGCAAAACAATTGGAAGCATGAGGATTGTAGGTGTGCCATGAAGACTTGCAAAGTGGTCATCGTAAATTGATTGATTGAAGCCCAAAATTCCAGATAAACATGCTCCATGGTCTGTGGTCATTCCAAGAGGTAATACCATCATTTGAAAATCAGGCGCAGTCAACCTATGCTTCTTATCACACGTCTCAAAATCTTTATCCTTGCGAGTTTCTCTCAGACAATCAATATGGCCAATAATCATTGCTTCACACTGAACAGTAGTAAATGGTCCCTTTCCATGTCTAACATAATTGTAAATCGTCAAAGGATTCAGTAAAGTATAAGCATTCAGCTCTAATTGCACCTTGAGTGTTACCAAATCCACGCCTGCGCCAACGTGGTCCTGTAAGTTCATTCCGACTTCCGGCGATTCAACGACGGTTCGTATCCCTAGAGCTGTTAAATGATTAGGATCACCTATACCGGATAATTGAAGCAGTTTTGGCGTGTTTATTGCACCTGCACATATAATTATCCCATGACGAGCAAATATTTCTGTCTTGTTGTTTAAATTTTTATTTGAAACTACCAGCACTGACGTTGCTTCGTAATCATGCAGAAAATTGATATGTACGACTTGAGCCTGGGTTATCAGATGAAGATTTGGTTTGTTGTTCAATTGATCAAGTAGATAATGGCCAGTGGAGTATCGAGCACCGTTTCTTACATTTACTTGAGGGAAATCAAAACCAGTGTAGTAAGTATTCAAATCCCTTTTGGTTATGTTTAAACCAAATGCGGCGTCTCCAAAATGCGTTGACAATTTAGTTCGAAAAGGCAGATCGGACGCAGTTAAAGGACCCAGCGTACCATGCCATTCTAAAATGAAAATAGATAATGTATTGTTCAATAAAATAAGTACTAGGTATTAAATTCGAATTTACCTATATCATTTTTATAACGTCCTTGTTGATTTTCACTTCGCTTCCAATAATATTTCAAAAACTCTTCATTCTCTCGAAAGCTTTGCCGTTTTCCGTCTTTAGGAAACCAGTTCGCGTAATCTTCAGGATGTCCCCTAATATACAGCATATTATTAAGCCTTCCTGACCCACCAACAAGTTTTCCGACCGGCCATGATGATTTCTGTCCCTGTAAAGCTTCAACAGCATGTTCCTGACTTGCCGTTTTGTACTTCCAAGCAACTTCTGAAGATTGTAGCAATGGAAGAGCTGCCGGTACATCCATAAGTGAACTGCCTACAGGCCCAGCTTCAATCAATAGGATTTTAAGTGACGCATTTTGTGATAATCTATGCGCTATCACACTTCCTGCACTTCCAGCACCAACTAAACAATTTCAGTAAACATATTATATTTAGAGTACTTTGTAACTTTTTTGGAATGATATTTACATACCTATTATGTAGTCATATTCATTGTTGACCTCACTTAAACTTATGATATTTTTATTGTATCTATAAGGAGGAAATAACCATGCATAATCAAGGTGTAAATAGATCAAGAAGTTGAAGAACCAAGTACCCAATAAAAGTGTGAAGTAAAGAATGTAATTCATGTTGATTTTGGTAGAGTTGGGACGAAATTTTGAAATAAAACCTATAAATACAGACAACAGTTTATGTTAATTTTACGACGTACTTTATATGTATATGCTTGTGAAATTTTATTGTAACATTTTTCAATTTAAATATTATACAAATAAAATGTTTACGTACAAAAAACTTCAACCTTGGAGATTCAGAGAATTAATATCGATTTTGACTGTAATTTATTAATTCAATTAGTTAGTCGATTGTGTTCAAAACTTTCGAATGCAACCATCGCAACTGTGGAAATTTTAGACTTTACTACTTTACAGCTACATTTATGGCTTTCGATTTGATCCAAGGAGTTGCACAGAAACAGCTCCAGTGCAGTTAAACATTGTTCAATTTCAATGCAGCTATTAGTTGTTCCTTAGGACAATTCGAAAGCCAGTATTATCTACAACTACATTCATTTGACCTTCAGTCTAACACATAATCAGAGATATCAAGAAATAATTTTTATTTATTTACGAAAACGGATTCTATTCTGATATTTATGAAAACTGATGCGTTCCAGGATCGTTACAATAGTCGCGTTCTTTTTACACGAAATCTCAGGTAATTCTCAGTTATGATGTCATTACTTAGTTGCTTGCACGTTCGTTTTACATACGAAATCTCAGTTAAACTGAGCTTGCTCGAGAGCTTATGCTTACGTTGAAAAAGAGATTGACAAATGACAGCCCTAATGTTTATAATTTTTTTACATTTCTTAATTGATGATGTCATTTTCTGAGTACACAGACTCAGTTTACTGAGTGGCTGACCCTCACTTTAGTGTAAAAGGAACGTAACTATTGTGCGTTTACAGCGTGCCAAAGGAAAGCACCCATGTTATCTGATCAGTGATCACCTCCCGATCACTTTTGCTTGGATCAGTTTGCTTGTACAGCTGTTGGTTATGTTATTACTTATTTACTTTACTTACTTGAATGATTGGCAATGCGAACTGAAATCGAGGCTTGAATGAAATATGTTTTAAGTATTAACTTAGTGCTAATAACAGGGACGGACTGGGAATTGCAACCGGGCCGGGAAAATTATTTGTAAGCAGCCTCACGATTGCATATTAGTAAATAATGTATGCGAAATAGGTGACCAAAAAAAAGCTCTCAAGTTTCAATCAACAACATCTCCCATGCAGAGCGCATCCCAGATGAGGTGACCAAAAAAACAAGCTTTCAAACCTCCAATCTCCGCCACACGGCCTCCGACCTGCGGCCTCTCGGGAAACCTAGCGGCTTCCGACCCTTGCGGCCTCTCGGGAAATTCCCGAAACCTCTTATGGCCAGTCCGTCCCTGGCTAATAGTGATTATTATCGTACCGAAGCGTTTTAGCATTAGAATAATAGGGCAATTTCATTTGTGACGTCACGTATTCAGAATGTGGAATAACAGAGCACGTGTGCCCATAAGAATGCATGGGGCGTCCTTGCATTTTTACTTTAATTTTGTTGTTTTTATAGTTTTTAGAGTCCGTATGTGGTTTTTATTGTTTATAGGATGTAGTACATGTATATGTTATACTTATTGATTCATAGCTTAGTGCAGGGGTCGGCAGACTTTCCAGTTAGAAGAGCCAATTTGTGAAGAAAACATGTTAACGAAGATATCAGAGAGTCAATTTTTATTTAAAACTTAGTTAAAACAGTAACCTTTCATCGATTTTGAAGACTTTGTTATGTCCGAGCTAATGTCTGAAGAGCAGCAAACGCGTATGCAAAGAGCCGCATGCGGCTCGCGAGCCGCGGTCTGCCGACCCGAGACTTAGTGTATCATATTTAACACTACAGGGCCGGCCCGAGGCACACGAAACCAATGAAAATTCGTTGTAACCAAACGCCCCATGTATTCTTATGGGCAAACCTCGGGACCGAGGGGAAGACAACTAGTTACTAAATTGTACACTTAGTGTGATTCCCTGGTAATTCGTCTGTGAATTCGTGTGAATTCAGTGAACATTTGAATGAACATATTTGTTTGGGAATTCAAAGTGAAAAATATGTGAATTTATGCGAAGAAAATGTGAATTCATGTGAATTCAAACGTGTTCTCCTTGTCGAATAAGGTCGAGACTAACCGAGACACATTAAACGCATGCGCAATGTTTGTGAACTTTGTGAATT
>JARJEB010013097.1:0-25557 GCA_030264535.1 Liometoxenus newtonarum | reverse complement strand
TCGGAACGGCAATTAACTAATAAACTATAGCTAAAATGTACAAACGACCCTTGATATGGATAACCATATGTGCCGATAAACACCGACGTCTAGACCGTTAGTGACCTACTTAAAAAGATGCGACCTCAAGGGTGTCGCAAAGGCATATCAAATCAGAACTATTTCTAAGTAAACATACTTAAGAAATGCGATAAAATAAGAATATTGACATGTGACACTACAGAACTAATACCAAACAAATACAAATTAATGATTAACTTAAGAAAAGAAACATGTGGTAACGATAACCTAAGAATGTTCGGTATTACATCCGAACATTGTCAGTGCGTACTGAGTGCAGTAGTCCGAAAATGCAATAAATAAATATGGAATTTTACTGATATTTTGAAAAACTCGTGAATTTATCTTTTCATTAATGTAGTGCCTTGTTATAGTTGTAATTTAATAATTAATTTAAATCTATATACATTAAAGTAAGCGAACATTTGAAGTATTTGCATTTCTATTATACTTAGTCTTACTCTATAGGTATTTACTCTTTACTGTTACTGCAGCAGTGCAGCTACTCTACTCCTTCTGTTATTACTATTTCTGCGGAGGAAAGTTTCATTTAAAACTATTAAATAGATGGGTCGTTTATTCTGTTTATTCAGTTGAACAACTCTTCTCGTCTCGGACCACCGTACAGTTAGGCAGTTTCACTATTAACCACATTTGAAGAATTTCTGTAATTCTCACATTTTTACTGCAGAAAATGTTAAACGGCATGATACCATTTTCTTTTCTAACAACTGTAACTATTCATCGCTAATAATAATAATGAACAATAGACAATACTCGTTTTGTTTATAACACGTATTAAATGATATTGTCATGACCATTTTCTCCTCCTCCTTGTAATCTTCCTTTATTTATTTCGTTTGTAAATATTGCCAGTATATATTTGCGAGTTATGTGTGCAAGGCTTTGTGTGAGTGAAACCAAGAGTAAAGTCCGGTTTACAATGGAAACGCTTGAAGTTAGCAGTAGGTATGACGTAGAAGGGTTAAGTATATGCTCGAGCGTACTGACGTTCTCACGCGTGACTCGAGAGTAGCCAATAAACAGCTAGGAAATCGAGATTGCGCATAGAGCGCACTCAGCCATAAACGCAAACAACAAATTTGACGCGAGATTTGAAGAGGCGCCTGAAACTTAGTGGAGCATGTGCGCACGCGTCAGTTCTACTGCGTCTCTCGTTACTATTGTAAACAAGCCTTTAAAGGGAACGTGCCGTCGCGTACATTGTACTTACCAACACCATAACACCGTACCCCGCAAACTTGTGGTTTCAGCTACGACCATAATAGAAATGTTTAATTATATGGTTACGAGGGCACTTGGTGGGATTGCAGTCGATGGTTGGGTAGCACATGGGTGCCTACACAATTTTCAATTCAAAACTCCCATAATGCAAACTGGGCAAACACGTTACAAAACTTTTAGATATTCATACAATTCGTAGTGTTCAATCAGATGGGAACATAAAAATAAATTTTTTAAATTATAATAATCATAACAATTTGAAGCAGCAGTTTGCTGAATTGTTGAAATGATGGTCATATAATAAACGTCTTTCTCTCTAACAAAAGATTGGTATATTTAATCATTTGAGTCATTTATGGTCGATTTATTTATTTATTTGATTAATTTATTAATCCGAACTTCTTTTATCTCTAATATACTATACCTTCTTTTGTACGTAGATATACTCAGCGTGCCGTCGGTGGTGGTTAACGGAATGGAATAAATCGGAATAAAAGAATTTGCGCGAGAGCATTGAAGCAAACATAGCATCTACTATATCAGAGTTTTCCAGAACGCTCCCCTATTAGTGTTCAATTTATTTTTTCAATGAGAATTATCAATTGCACTCGTAAATCTTTTGGCATTTCATTTTTTATTTCCATTGAATGATTTGCGGGAATTTGACAAGAAAAATCAGTGGGAAAATTGAATAACTACATTTTTCGTTTACCTCATTAATTATGTTTTATATAAATAAATCAAGGATGATACAAATGCTATAAAATATTTATAATGTCCAAATTTAATTACGTAGGTATTTTATGTAGATACTCAATTCCAAACATATCTCGTTTTAATTTTACATCGTGACTATAAATATTTAATTGGTACTTGAATATGAAAAGTCGTAAAATGTGATTTGCTAATTAAATTATTTCTTATTTACTTACCTTCTTTACGTTTCCGTTTCAATATTATTCCCCGCAATTCGTCTATAATTTACTATATTTTTGTATTCTTGGAATTATACCTAAAATCTTGAGTATCGAATAACAATAAAGCATAACTTGCTTTAATTATCGGTTTATTTGTAAGTTTCAGGTTTTCGTTTTCCTTTACTCATGATACAAGCCGATAAAGTCGGAAGTTTATTGCGAGCGACTCACTCGACTACTCTCAGAAAACTCAACATCGATTGCCGCTTGACTGAAAACTAATTGGATAATTAATGCCTATAAATCGTTGATATATTTCTAATTCGTTGTTGGAATAATTACACGCCTGTCTTGTTGAGAATATACATAATAAAGTACTTTCAAAAGTGTATCGTTATAGAGGTAGGTAACGACAGTATTCGAAGCTTGCAGGGTAACGATCCTTGAATTCTCAAGGATTCATTTACTTTTGACGTTTACTTCAACTTTATCCTCTTTGTATTTGTTTCAACATTTTATTATTCTTAGAATTAGATTCAGAAGTCGGTAATAATGAAATGAACGACTAACGAAACAACAATGAAGAAACAATAAAGTATTTAGCCCTATATATAAAGTCCAATAAGGCTGCAATAAAATCGAAATTTTACGATCAATGTGTTTTTAACAAGTTTTCAACTGAATACGAAATATACGATTTCAAAATTAACTGATTATTCAACAACTTCTGAAACGTGTATAGGTAGTAACGAATTTTGCATGATTTCAGGGATAAGCATTAATTTCTATTTGTTAGTATACTTTTGCCTAGTGTAGCCTTCCCGTGTGTTGTTTCCCTTTGAAAACTGTTGGGAATTTAAGACCTTCGTAAACAATGTTGTTTAATCAAACAAATCGGAAATCAGCCTGGTTCGACGCAACATCGACTTGGAGCCTATAGTGCCTGAAGGAATCGGCAGCATCAGAATTTAAGTTCTATTTGCAAAGAGCCCAGAAACAGTTACAATTTCGTTTCCCCGAATTATACAGTTTCGTTTTGTAGTAATTAATGAGTTACATAAAATACGAGAAATTCTCATACTGTTGAGAGAGAGAGAGAGAGAGAGAGAGAGAGCGAGCGCAAAATGTGGACTATAGAAATTCGTATATTTTAAAGTCGAACTAAAATGCGTATGCTAGATTTTTGGTGCTTAAGCGAAAGCGAATCAATCCTATAACATCGGGTGTATTCAACATTCGGATCTCTACGTTCAGTTCTCGGGTAAAGGGCGTAATTAACTAAGTTGGTTACGATAATTAAATTTATAGTAACGAATACACCAAAAATACCTTCAGGCGCAATCTACTTTGGCGGAAATTAGAATCCGGTTAACCGAAAACGTTTCGCGTTGAAATATTTCACTCGTTGTATAAGAAACGTGGACTAGACACTGCTTATATTCGCTAAACTTTCCATTCGTTTTGGCCCAAGCCCGCAACTATATGCGGGCAAAACTCCCAGAACTCACAAGCTTTATCTTGTCGCACTTCCCTGCACTTCTTCCTTCTTCTCTTCTTACTTCCCACTTTAACGTGTGCTTTACTGCCGGCGGTAATTCGTTCGTATGTATACATGTTCTTGGAATGAGGGGCCGAAAGTGCGTTGCGTTCACTGGAACTGCTGGAGTTGAGTTGCCCGTTAGTTTTCCTCTCGAACAAACGCGCTGACGTCGAAGATTCTAATCGTCGTGTAAATCTGCTGGGAACGACCGTGTCTGCGGTGTTCCTTGCAAGATACACTTCGAAGACTTACAGCCGTCGTCCAAGTGGAGTGTAAGTTGTTGGGTGTTATAACCGCATGTATACATCTTCCAATCTCTCAGGTCCAGTGGTCACCATCACCATGTGACCGCCGCAAACAAATCTTACTTTGCTTTACACATTTGTTCAATGATATAGCATAATATTTACATACTTCTATCATGTGAGTTATAAGTTTTATTTTTGAAGTTTTCTTGGCGGTGGGAAAAGGGAAACTTTCTAATTGTTGCAATAATAACATCATTCAAAATATTCGCCTTTTCTCCGAGGATGCCGTTAATGATGTTAACAAGTTTCATTTTATATACAAATTTAATTAACGCATCACGGCACTTTTTGGCTCTCCGGCAAATGGCAGAGGCATCAGAGTTTTCAAAAACTTATGTACGCGCGAGTAAGAGAAGAGGTAACTAAAGTAAACAGTGTTGAAAGCGTAACTCAGTTTGTTTTAAAATATGGTTTTGCCAATTGCATTAGCTGGGTGCGTATATGTTAGAATATTCGTGAAAGGGTTAATTAATATTAGATCCTGGAATATTTCGTTAAAAATATCATGGAACGACCAATACGTCGAATTGAAAATGTTAAAAAAAATAACAAATGGGGATAAATTGGATGCGTGACTTAAGCACCCAAATAAAATGGTAACAAGAATGAGATAGAAAGAAACGCTCGTAAAGAGGCGAATCAGTTCTTTAATGTGTGGACATTTCTTGGTTTTTATTTGGGTTGGTATAAAATTCGGAGACACTTTAGTATTGTCTCCAAATTTGGAAGCTCTTCTTTAGAGGACTTTTTTGTTAAGTTTGCAAATATCAGAATATACAATAAAACTAAATTCAGCAGAACTATTATGGTAAACCCAGTCATAAAATAATAACTCAACAGAATTATCTCGTTTGTGTGGATTTTAAAGAGTACATATACAGAAAAAAGCATCATGAAAGTATAACTATAACTTACTTTTCCGTTTTGCTTTAACAATTCCTACACCAGTAGCAATGAAGTGGGTACGTAATTTCTTTTAGAAAATTTAAATGACAACCGATTCCAATCTACCAATTAAAACTTTTAAAGTTGGAAGCTCCAATTTTTTACTGTCTCCTCACGGATAAACTCAATGCTTTCGCGTCTTCATCGTCCTTATCGCAACAAGAGAAACAAAGACGAGAAATGTAAGAAAAAACAGAATTTTTAAAAATTTTAAACCCTTCTATGCTACGATATGCGCTTCTTATAGTCGTCTGCCTGGCAACTGAGACAACGATCAAAACAAGTAAACTCTCAAAAGACAATTTCGAATACTAACAAGTTGTTTCAACAAACTTTGATTGTATCTTGCGACTTGTATAAATCTTCGGCTTCGTCTCTTTCTAAACACCACCTACATGTTATAGGTTCAAGCCTAGGTGCATGTCGTTCGTTCACTTAAATTTACAATGATATTTACAAACAGAAAATAGAACTGCATGTTGGTGGATGAACAAGCAAGCAATCTAAATAGTTTGACTCAACCCCGACACGGTCTTGCTAATATCAACATTACCACAATAACAACCTCACACAAGACAACAATGTAATCATTCTAAAACAACACCTAAATGCGTCACCGCATATTGACAACTCACTTATTATGTTTACACAATCTTCTGCAAATGCAGCAAGGTTTACAAACATACATTGTAATTTGCAGTTGTAGTTCAATAAATTAAATTTGCGGTTTTCTCAATAGTATTGGAGTATAGTGGAAATTAAAAATACGAATGCATTTCCTGTTCATTTCTCAATTCATACATGCTGATCAAGCTATGTCGTGCTTGTTCATTCATTGCTGTGTGCTCGGTTTAACCATTTAGATGAATAATTAATAATCGGCGTTAAGCAAGTTGCAGAATGTATGTTTCAGTAGTTTAATGCCAGCGTATGGAGAGTGGTTCAGTTGAGATGAGTGTTTTGCTCTTTGCCTATTGTTGAAGGCCTCTTCACGGTAATTGCACGGAACGTTGTCTTCTTTGTGCACTGTGCGAACTTCGGATTGCTTTGAATCTCGTATTCAAGACCAATACGGACCGGGCCGTATTTGAGATAAATGGAAACGATGGCATTCAATTGAGCGTTGCTTATATTTGAGCGCACAATAAAGGAAACGATCTGACAATACATACCTACACAAATTCAGCACCCGAAATTAAAAATTGAAATTTCATTTTGTAACAGTTGTTAAAGAATTTCGTGTGCCTTCAAGATTCATAACACGGACCGAAACAGAATTCTGATGTGGATCTTAAAACCTAACGTTGGTTGTCATCGCATCGTGTTAATTTTAACGAAGAAACCACATTTTGTTCAAAACGTATTAAAAGGCTTAATAATATGAATGTGTATAGCCTTAGTGTATAAGTAAGTGTTTAGTTGCGGCAATTAGTCGTGAGTTATACGAGATGTAATGATGGGGATGAAGACTGTAAAGCAAAAGCGTTTACCGACTATTATATCTATATTATTTAAGCAAAGCAGCGCCGACAGCGTTTTACTTCAGTGTTTTGGATATGCTACGGGATGATGGCGAAGGGGTGAGGTTTACGCTCCTAATGAATGTACCAGCTAATGAGGAAATAAATTCGTTAATACGCGAATGTTTGTCGTTATACGATTAGCGAATAATTAAAGCCTTTACTCTTTACCATTCGCTATAATAGGTTACCGTCGCTTGTAAACCTGTTTCTAAATCAGTTTTTTTTTTTATAAAAAAAATATCAACTTTCCAAAACCTTGTTATTTGTGGCATTCGCTTTACGTTTCCCCTAAGCCTAAATTTGGCGATGCTATCGCAATGGTAGAGTTCGTTTACGAATGAAAGAAAAAATATGCTTATTTTGAATTCATCCGCATGGAAACGATTTAAATAATAAGGAACCCCTGTTGGGCGACGGGCGTTTATTGCGAACTCGCGCAGAACATTTAACGCGGATATGGAACATTCGCTGCCGCACGAGAAGGAAAATTGATCGTTACTTTTTTCGGCAAGTATTTCGACTATGCAGCGACAATATTGCCAAGCCAAATGCTTGCTACACTCATCAACCAACCACTTATTTATATTAAAATATATTTCACAATAAACATTTTTTTCGAGATAATAATTTATTTGGTCTGTTAAATGAAATTTCTATGTTTATTTCAGTTGGATTATCAAACGTGGATGCTGTATTGTCACGAACGGCGACATTACCCTGCGATATTGAGCCGGATGTGCGAGAAGATCGCGTCTACATGGTGCTTTGGTATCGAGACAAACTTAGCAAGCCGATATATAGGTGAGTGATAACTTATATTCAATATTAGGTGATAAATCAACAAACTGATCGAATTACTATGTATATGTGTTTGCGTCAAAGGTCACATTAATTTACAATAAATGAATAATTACGGTGTCGCGTCAATTGGACGCGCTACAATTGTACGCGATCATTTGGACGCACGACAATTGGACGCGTACGACAGTTGGACGCGACGTCTTTAGGACGCATTGACAATTGGACGCATCGACAACTGGACGTAACGACTTTACGTCGTATGAAAAAAGTTCTGTTTGGGTGGTTTAGTTTGGCCTTATGAAAAAAGGCAAGGAGGTTAGTCCTTATTGGGGTCAGCCAGAGGGTAGTTTAAAAACACAGAACGTACTATAGTTTTAGCGTACTTGGCTTTTTCACGAGTTTATTCATAAGACGTAAAGACGTAAAGTCGTTGCGTCCAGTTGTCGATGTGTCCAATTATCGTGCGTCCAATTGACGTATAACCAACAATTACGGTACGAAATTCTTGTGCCACATCAAAATTCAACATAACTATAGACAACATATTGGATGAGACTTGTCCTGACCTGACTGCGGAACTTGTGAACACAAATATTGCATATTCGAACTTCCTAATGATGAATGAAGACACATATCCGTGAAATTCGTTTCCTGTCCTTTACGTGGCATGTCTGAAAGCCCAAAGTACGAGTAATATGTTGGTAGATATCGAATTACGTTCGTGACCCTCGAACAAGTGATCAATCATAACACCCTTCTGGAATACGAGACAATATCAATCAATTATTTTTCGTTTCGTTGATTACATTTGTTTTTTTATAAAAGTCATTTTTTAAACAGTCGTGTTTTAATATAAGTAAGTATAGAGCCACAAGCCACTGGAGTCAGTGTAATGTTGAATTTTGCACGATGATCGTTTCTATAGTAGATTAATCAGTATTGTATAATTAACTTAGAAAAGTTGTGTAATTAGTGTGAGTTAATGTGTGCTTTATCTGTTTGGTCGAATTGTGTACTTTTGAAGTGGTAAGTGCTGGTTGTCGTGAATGTTCTGTATGGACGCTTTAGAATAGTCGCTAGTTTACCTCCAAAAGCAACCGTGGCTAGCTATGAATTATTCCGGAACACCTAAATGTAACCTTGCCGCATATTACGACGATTCAATTGAATTATTCAAGTATGTACGTGTTTTATTTGATGATGTACGTTCGGATAATTTACAGGCATTATTAAAATGTTGAAGTGAAAAAAGTGGCGTGCATAGATGAGTGTTCGG
Source organism: Liometoxenus newtonarum (assembly GCA_030264535.1). Lineage (NCBI taxonomy): Eukaryota > Metazoa > Arthropoda > Insecta > Coleoptera > Staphylinidae > Liometoxenus > Liometoxenus newtonarum. The sequence goes on along the minus strand of JARJEB010013097.1, from coordinate 16,942 downwards.
ATTACATGCAATTGAGTAAAGTGAAGAATGATATTTTATGCATGGCAGTTACACGAGGATACCAGGAAACAAGAGATCGAACGTGCCCCCAAAGCCTCGATATATAAACCGCATTCACGCAATCTGACGTTTCGTTCACGATTCGGTGCACGGTTTGGAAGGAGTTTCACATCGGTAACACGTAGTTGCTCGCAACGAACATTTGAACAAACGTTTGACGTCCCATTGTCACGAAATCCACTTGCAGCTTGCATCAGCAGACCAATGAGTTTCGCTAACCACACGAAAAAGAGCCCTTCAACTATGTAGTACGATATAGTAAGTCCTTTCAACCCTTAATTACATTACTTGAATGTACAACGACGCGCTTCCCAAGTCGTAAAAATCATCACATCACGAACCGTCACGATTTCCAAACCCTACGGAATTTAAATTATAATTCCATCACGGACACCACCCGAAATGGTAAAATACGCTCACAAATACTCAGTGTTTTACGAAATAATTGTTCGCTTGAAATTCCATGCAGAATTTTTCTGGACGTGTTACTGATTTTCTAACACATTTAGTGTACTCGTAAGCCACGTACTTATCGAAATAGAATCTTCCGGAATTTTTCAATAAGAATATTTATCGCTCCCTCTTAACTTATTACGATCCATCCAAGAATCGATTATATTATTTTTACTGGCGTATACTGACTCTTCAAGAACCATCACACAAACCTCATACCACTTTATTTGCTTTGAGTTTAATCGAGGATATGAACTTACTCTTGATCCAGAGCCTCATCCTCTAACTTCCTACCATTCAACTATTCAAGTAGGTAGTCACGATTGGTAAAGGCATAGTAGAGACCATCTTCTTCCCGGACCACCACATTCACAATCAAACCCATACGTACCTAACTGGGATGGTTTTGATGTACCGGGCGCGTGGAGCACTCATTCTGAATGATGATTAATACGTGATGAGGGAGTTAGATGAAACCCCAAGGCGATGCTGATTAGAGAAGTGAGACTAGAAGACTGTCTAACTTTGACCTGGATACGAACTTTAATTCATCCCCTTTTATGTCCCCCCACCACGATCTTGACGCCGACTTATATAGATTCGCTTCATTTATTAATTGCTTGCGTTCGTCTCACTCTTCATCCATTCAGTTATGAACGGTATGACAACATTTTGTACTCGACAAATTACATCTTGCTTTGCCTTTACGCTCTTCCTACTAAATAGTCATTTTCGGTTTTGATAATTCTATAAACAGCCGTACTTCAGAATATGATTCTTATTCGTATTCCTTTACTTCCACTTTTTCGTGGGGTTCGGTTCTCCCCAACTTTATTTTTAACAATACTCCTGGGGATCTTACAAATTCAGCGTGGGTTTATATACTTGGAGAACACTTTAAATTTTAATGAATCAAAAGAAACATTCTACAAGCAAAAAATAGAATTTTGTTTTAACGCGTATACAAAAATGGTGAACATGGCAAACAAATAACAAGACCTTTTGATGACTGAATTATTATTTCGTATTTTCCATGATCTCGAAGCTAAATTGAAGTGGTTTTGCCTTGCGCGTATACTCTGCAGTGCTTGTTTTACGGAATTACGTTTTCAAGCCAGCGAGACACTAGGAAAGCCGGTACCGGTGTCAGAAAAGTGAATAAATGCTGTGCACTTTTCAGAGAGGTTGTAAAATTAGACGACGAATTTCTACGTCAAGTATTATTGCGTTTTTAAGTGAATTGTACCCATATATTTACAGTTCACCTGGAATAATAATGTTCTCAACCTGCACACGGTTCTGTAAAGTTAATTCCGTACAATGTCAATGTGAATGCGTGATGTCGCTGGCGTCGTAGACAATGGTGTACGATAATTGTCCTGAGTTAATGTACCATAAGAGAATCAAATGTCTTCAAGGCTCATTTGTTAACAAATGTGTACAAATATCCTCTATGTTATCCATTTGGGATAATGCGTTCGTTATTCGTCCGTTGTTCGCTTATCCTTGTTCTTGTTAATACATCACTTTGGACTTGTCCCTTCAACTTTATCGATACGGGGTCATTATACTTGTTCTTACCTCATCCTCATGGTTTCACAATGAATTGGAATTGTCACTTTTATTCAGTTTTGGACGAGCCGACATTACAAATGTGCGTGTTTGGAATGCGCTTAATATTTAAAAGGTAGGCTTGACATTGACGGAAATTTCACGGTTGCGTCGTTCAACACCTACGAAACTATTATTTTTTCCATCCATCAAGCTGAACAAGATCTTGTTCAGTTTGTTCAAGGTCATATTTTCATGCTATTTTTTCTTCAAGATTCCATTCAAGTATGAATATGCACTGCGCTACTTGGCTACCAACTACAGATAAAAACACTAGAAACACAAGCGTGGTGGGTTGCCTTGCCATCAGCGGGCTTGTTAGCTTTGCTTTGTTTTTCGGTTAGTTACTAAATTATTGACTTCGATTTTTTGGTTGGCACTCCATTGATGTTGGAAATTCAAAAACACAACATCTTGTTCAGTTTCAGGAATGGAAAAGTGACAATGTAAAACAGCCTTAACATGGTAATTTAATGTTATGGATATTTCTTCAAGCTGGATGACTTTTTTTCTTCGTGTTTCTTGTACGTTATTAGATGGGGTAGTTTAGGTTTAGACGAAACATCAACGCCGCTATTGGATGAGTTTCAAACCCACAACCATAGTGACGATGATAATGCGTAATTTATTGCCTGTTTTGCTATTCTACAGGACCATGTAAGTCTGAGCTCATAAGCTGACAGCGTGCCGTATCTTCTAATCTCGACCAAACAGGACTTCCTGCATAGCCCACTCCCTTATTCTGTGCATACTCCACCTACATACTCTTCCAGAGAAACTCTGCATACAAGAATATTTCTTAAAAATATCATATCTGCTTTAAAAATTTAAAAGTCAATATATCTGGAAAATTTACATTCTTAAATTTGATGTATAATTCTCGTCCTTTTATCTAATCTAAAGTTGATTATTTTTGGGACACACAGTAGGAGAAACTATCCGATATATTTTTTTCTGCAACCAACAAGAGTTCCTCTTAACATTACAACGTAGCTCGTATTTCGGGATCGCATAAACTGAAATTAGGAGCCGAGCAAACCTTTTAGAGTAACTTCGGTATACAATTCTCACTAATGTTAAAAGGAAGCGAAGCAAACGTGAGATAGTCAGGGAAAACTGGAAAAGTAACTGGAAAGTAAAAGAAATCGAAAAAAGAGTGACCTACTTCTTCCTTCATTCTTAAATTATTCAATCCGTGTATTAAGCGGAACAAATAGAACCTACCTACGCAAGGTACAATAAAGCACATAATAAAGTTATATAAAGATGAAAGATTTGAAGCGAAGAGGACCCACCTTCATAATAAAGCTTCAGCTACTAATTGAACAATTGGAGTATACCTTTGTTGCTTTAATAATAATCAACGTTTGAGTATTTTTCTCTTTTCTGTAAGTATAACAAGAAACAAGTTAATATAGAATCAAGTCTGGTGAATTAAAGCCATAAATAATTGAACCTTCGGGTCGTTTCGATTGCATTGCGGAATCGTTTCCTATACATTAATAAATCGGTGCTGGTGGAATCGCACAATATTCAGACCATGAAGCTAAATTTGAGGTCGGATTTTGCACTTCACAAACTAATTATTCGAAGTCGTGAAGAAACTATCTCAAAATCTCAAGTCAGTAAAATTTATCGAGAAAACATAACTTTCCTGTTGTACCATTGGTCGTCAAGTAAACACACAAGAAGTAGCATTTAATTACATCGACAGGAATCGAGACTTGTGATTGCGGTGTGTTAGTGCCCTCATGCCCTCAACGATTCAATGCAATTTCGAATATGACAAGTTGGATTTGCTTATTTGTCATTTAATAATTCCCAGGCGTATTTGCTTGGTTTTCAAAGTTGGCTCTTGCTGTAAGAACCACAAACTATTCGAATTAGTATTTGGAAACCGTGTCGTAAATTCTCCTTCACTTGTAATAATTATTAGTTTGAAATTCTATAATTTTTAATATGTCAAATATCAAAATTAGTAATCAAATTTGATTCCACAGCTGTATAATAGTTTGAAAATTAATTTCAAAATCGCATTTGATTCTGCAGCAGTATAAAGTTGTATTTTAATAATTTTGTAGTGTAATGGGGCCATTGGTGGTTAGGTTATTGAAGACAAATACACAAGGCAAGCCAATGTACTAATTTATTAACACTTTCTTACTTTAAGATTAAGATTGTACAACAAATATCTCTTAACTAGCTGAATTATGTGAAAAATGTGTGTTCTTGAGAATCGTTCTTCAGGTTTTTCTACATCGCTTCCATTGCTTCGGTTGCGTCCTAGTTGCTGCCGTTAGTTCGATTGACGTATGTCATGGGCGCGTTCTGAAATCTCTAGGGTGCGTTGTGCATGTGTAGGGTGCGTTGTGAATATATCGCGTCATTACCGAGTGCATTGTTAATGTGAAGAATACGCTACAGTAAGAATGGAAATTTTCAATTTGTGGAAAATCTCACCTCAAAAATGCGTCTACAATGAAAGAAAACTATACAAAGGCACAATCAACAGTAACTATTAACTATAATAGCGAGTTCCATAACATTGTCTTGCCTGATGCCTCAATGCGATTCTTCAGCAAATGGCGCAGATTTCTTAGAAATAAAAACGAGACAAATGTTCGGCATGAAAACAGTCATCAAATGCGCAATGCAATTGGAAGCACGTCTGCACAAGTATATATGCGAAAAGTTGAAATTAAAGTATTTCCTTAAATAGGTTATCAAAATACACGTTTACGTTAACGAAACGCAAACGTAACGCAATGTAAAGACATACAATTCGCTTTTATTGGATTCGAGTACCTGAAAGTGGCATTTATGTTTCGCCGTCAATTAAGTTTTACCGGTTATACTAAAAACGAGAGACTTGAAAGGACGAACTACCCGCATCCTTATTCCTACTCTCGCTCAGTTGGTTTTTATGTCCATGCATAAATTTGAAATTTGATAATCAATTTGTGTACATCTACATCGCCATTTTTTGTGAATTTACCCATTTTATTTGCATTTATATACACGACCAAACCATATTTTTTTCATTTAACTATAGAATTTCCAAAAACATTTTGCGTGATAGCTATTTGCTGGTTTGGTTAGAGGTATAAAGTTAAAGGTAGTATCGTATATGTATGTAATTCAACTTCGTAACATTAAACGTTCGGAATTTATTGCTCCGCCATTCTCTTTACGATTACGCCCTTTATATTTTATAAAAATAAAACAACCCCTTCTATGCCTTGATATAGGTGTACCACCTATAGCTATTACTATACTAAACCATTTCGCATGTCGGAGTCTCGGTCTCGACTCGACCGACCAACATTTACTTCACTTCATTTTCCCATTTCGCAATAATAATATTTTCCGGCCCCTTTATGTTGGTCTAAGTGCAAGTTGCGACGTGGTGCGTTAAAATATTATTAATATTTGAGGAAAGTAATTAAACTCTTGCTACCCCGCTCATACCAGACAGAAACTCAAACAAAACCCGATTTGCCATGAATGTGAAAGTGAAAAGTACACATGCGTGACGGCAAAATATTGGGCAACAACAGAAAAGATAATTAACAGGTGTGGATTTGATTCAAAATTATTATTTTCACAATCTAATAATAAAAATCTTGCGTTTTCACCGTAAATATCTTCCGTAAACCTGATTATTTTCATATTTATTTGTGCTTGTACTTGGTATATTGTTTGTTTGAACAGTTTTAATACACAGAAAAAGTTTTTTACTCTTTCGCGTGTTGAGTCTTATTTGTTATTCAGTTAGTGGGAGCTAAGTTGAAAATAATCGCAGTCGCGAGCGAGTATTACATTTGCGTATGACGTTCACGCGCTCAAAAATATAAATTACGAAAAATTAATTAAAACTTTTCCACAGGTGCATTTCGTGTATGCAGTCCGCCGAACTGCTGTTACGACCAACTTGCACTGAGAGTGTAATAAGCGATGCAACTTTAGGAATAAGAAAACTTTACGTCTTGTTACTGGGCCCAAATGTACATGATTCAAACTTAGGCGTTTTGATATTCTAAAAGAGCTTCTTCAAAATATATATAAAGTTCTAATGGCTTTAAAATTCGAGAATTTTTGTTGATAATTTTTGATTGCTTAAAGTAATTATTTTGAAAATGATTCATCAAATGTTTCTTTTACCACATAAATGTACAAAAATTGAAATATTTCTTTTTTTGTACGTTTTGAATTATTACTTTCCGAACGTATTCACCGCACATTTTCGGACTATGGGAAGCGGGATTCATGGAGAGCCGTCGAAAACCCGACTACGATATTTTGAATGATCACCAAACTTTCCTTACTATAAATAACGTTCTATTCGCTAATTTTATATAGTAAGTTTTTACTTCGTGTCTGTTAAAATTACTCAATAACATTCTTTTTTTATTCACAATTTAATAATAATTAAGACTAAAAAGAAAAAAAATCTGATGCGGTTTTCCCAACAGCTAGACAAATACAAAAATAAATGCCAAGATTCTTTTAAGACAAATTCAAGCTCATGTATTGTTGACTTAGAAAAACGTATCAAAACCGTCGTCACAAAAAAATAGCAGACGACGCTGACTTTAAGGCAAAAGCACCCTACGACGTGAGCATCGAGGTGGATGAAGAAAAAAACGAAGTCGAGTATGCCAGGCATCTTTATAAATATTCAATTTAGTTTTTCCATACACAGCCGTGAAACTCATTTTGCGTCGAGTTCTTGTTGCCCTCGTACTTTATTATACAAATAAATAGGAAATTCTTCATTCATTTTTAAGTGTTGGTAATTATGACTGGGAAAATTACGTCGCCGTTGATTTATTATCAAAATTTACGTAGGATTTAAAATAAGAGTAAAATATATAAAAAGCAAATAAAAATAAACTAAGAAGAAGAAGAGAAAAACTGTTGGAAGGACAAAAAGGAATGAAAAGAGAAGGGGAATTGTCTGGACAGTTTTTATAGGCTTTATAGTGCTGTCGCTTACGAAGTGAGCTGAACGTAGTGGTTAGGTAGTAAAAAGCAAATATTTCCATTGCGATCTAATCTGCAAAGTGTAGAAGAAAGAGAATGCGTGGCATGGGAATGAGGATAAACATTATACGCCAATGTGTTTTATGCCCGCTGCATTGTTGCGTTTTCCACTCCAAGCGATTCACTCCACTGTTCGGATTTAAAGGAATGGAATTGCAATGCTTCTTGTGCGAATTGTGCGTTCTGATCTCAAAATTTTATCTTATTCCCGGTCGTTATCAGCAATGTGCGATCGTCGGCATTTCAACGATTCCACTACCTACATGAATCGAATTTACACATACTGAACGTTCAAATAAGAAACTCTGTATCCGTAATTTTCTCAACAACGACTTTTGTTGTTATTTTAGTTTGGTTACTTCCTGTACTTGTACATGTAGATTCCAAAATGCGGCAGTCGTTCCTCAACTACTTCTTTTGTGCGGTACAAACTTTTCTTTCTGTTTAGCTTTTGCTTTAGGTACCTCCTGTCTTCTGAAACTTTCAACTACTTATTCCTTTTCAAAATTGCCGGCTTTACTTCTTTCCTACTTCCCAATAACATTCGAAATACGAAAACATAAAACAACTTGCAACCATGTGTACAAGAACTGCCTCAGGTCTTCAATTCCGGTAGCCACTTCTTGTTACCCATAGAGATAGAACTCTATAGAGAGAACATAAATTTCCCACCTTGGGGACGGAAAGGTCACCAAATCGCCAAATTGTGTTGCACCAAAAAGGCACAAAATTTGAAATTGACTCAAATCTCGCGTCACTAGTCTGTGCGTGTACTTTGGGTAGTCTACATTTGAGGGCTACAATATGGCGGACCAGTGGCATCACCTTCCCTCCAGGAATATTATAACTCTATGTTGTTACCGTTCTCCAGTTACAATCGGATATATCTATAGACATATCGGTTTATTGTCGTCGCTGGTATAATTAGTGGGGAATTGTGCAAAATTGGGTACGCCAAACAATCTATAGAAGAAGCAGATTTCGGTTATTAATTAATGTGTTTACTTGCGGTCAGCGAACGACTTTAAGGTCGCTCAGCTTAAAGTTTCAGATGGCTTTGCCGGTTTTCCATCACAAGACATAAACTTCACCACATCGCATCCATGCTGATGTCGGTCGAGAGTGTACGAGCATCATCAGCTAAAGGAAAATTAAGTTGTGATATATTAATGTAGCAAGGATTAGGTTCCTTCGAGACATTGTTAAATTTAGTTCAAACTTTGTCTCTCGCACGGTCGTCTTCAAAGAAGGAATTTCCTATTCGTCTTAAAGTTGAATAGCAAAAGCTTCATTCGGATAACAACAGTCTCCGTGTGCACGAAACTGAGATGTATTGTTGTTAGTTGGGGAAGTGTGTGGTATTCTGTGGAGGCGTTTGAAAAAGGGAGTCCTTCCCGGAACAAGGATCACCAACCAAATGTACGCCGTATTAACTTTCGGTGTGTGCGCACAGCTTGACGATCCCTAATGTGTGTATGCTTGTCAAGGTTCCTTATTTGTGTACCTTTATGGGCATGTGTGATATTTCCCGATCGTACGTACGAGCTTTACTTTGCTTAATGATCCACGTTGATGTGACGTTTATTTATCGTAAGTACACCTTGCCTGGTGTTCTTAAAGGGAGGTTTTCCGAAACCTTAACAAAAGCGTGAAGTAAAGTGGTCGTGCTGTTAAAGAAACTAAATGATCCGTGATACTCAAGTGTTCTTCTACAATCTACACCGTGTCGACAATACATTGAATTAATAGAATGAGGAGAGGATACAATTTTGTTATTGTTGGATATATACATATACTATGATATCCTGAACCCAGCGGATATCAAGATTTTGGAAAACAGAATGAAATGTAACTAGAAACTGCAGCTTGCTTTGCGTATATTTTCTATTTTAGGTTTCAGTGCTCTTCCAAGTTCCAAGATCAGCATGAGACAGAGGGTGGTCTCGAGATGACGAGAAACATACATTCCATGCTAGGATCTAATAAGTGCATCACGTACATTGAGACATAGAGAATGGCTCCGAACATATGTTTTGCTAGCTGCTTTCGCTGATATATTACGGTCACAGTGAGGAGTGAGCGTTCTCGACATCTCTTTGTGCTCTCACGTGTCGAGTACGCGACGTTGTCGTCGAGTTCGTTCTTATAGAATGTCAGAAATATGTTCGCTGCGGCATTCACACTCGCACTCGTATTTTCGCACACCGTATGGTGTGGTTCTTCTATGCACTTGAATGGAGCTGTGGACCATCAAGAACAACAACATAGCAGTGAAAAGCATTCGCTATTCTTTGATGTGCGCGAACAAATTGAATTTCGTCCAAAAACCTGTACACGAACACACTATCGCAATATTTTCCTTTTCTTTTTGGACAACGCGGACGACGAGAAGTATGAAGAATGGACTTCATCATCGGACACAATAATAAAATCAAATAGTTTTTACAAATCCTGAGATCACAAAGGCAGAGATGGAGGAAAAAATAAAATTAACTCATTCTTTCGTGACCTTCATGCAAAGATAATACAACAAACCAGCAAACTTACCTCAAAAAACGTAGTTTTCAATTGTTATTTATTTATTTCTTGAAACTTTCTTGTTGGTTAATTCTTTTTGGAAATTCTTTTGTCGTAAAAAAAGAAAGGATGTAATGAAACGGGCTATAAAGCTCGCGCTTTCTAACCAATTTAATAAAGATAATACAAGGCTGCTTAGATCAGCGAAATTTTAATAATCTTTATTGACTCTAATCCTTATTTCATCGGGTATCGTCAGCCCCCTCTTTTATAAATGCGATGTGCTATTCTATTCCATGTTGACCTGACTGAGCAAGGAGGGAGGCGAACTCCTTGCAAAAACAAATAATCCCTGGTTTTAGTATCAGTCAGTCGAGAGTAGCGGAGAGGATGGTTTTAATTAAACATTTATTCTCGTTTGTACTTGGGTCTTTTCGTTTCAAAGTATATTGTATACAAAAAGAAACATAATATAAATAAATACACGCCGCACAAACGTATTGGGTTGTTATTAAGTATTTTGTATCGTGAATGTTGTATCCATTACAAATTGTATTAGGATAGGAATCAAATTGCTCATTTAACTTTTTCAGTTGCCAGTTCGTAATGGCAATATTCTGAGAAATAAAGTTAAAAGACTTTTTTGTTACAAAGAGGCGGAATGAAGGGTTTTTAGCGCTATACTTTGATAATTAAGTATAGGTCGTTAAGCCATGCCAAATCTTATGCTTTGATAACTCTTAAAGCGATTTGTGCCTCGGAAGATTTTAAAATAAATATAAAACCGCTTTTATTAATAATAATACCGAAACAATTTTCATTATGTTTACATAGGACATGTAACCCTCTATATAACCGATATCAATATTATTGGATAGCAAATTTTATTGTCCCATTGTTAGACCCAAGAAATATTCGTTCTCCAATGATCGTTTATAACCATCAAATAGATAAAATGGAAGAGAGGGAATTCTGGTGTTACATTCCGAAGGCGCAAATTAAATATTTACGTTAGGAAAGTAATCACCGATTCACTAATCGACTCTATTCCCGAGTCGATTAATCAAAAAGATTAATTATCATCGTCTAGCGCGGATAATCTATATTCATGTGTATGCATATATAAATCGAAAGCACTTATTACATAATAACTTGCGGATGTGCACGATGATGTTACATCTTGTGTCGACTTGCATGGACTACACGTCGCTACCCATACACGTTCAACATCAACAAAGAATGAGAACATGTTTTGCAAATACTTTGTTGTGTGGATATTCTGTACTTATATACTTTTGCATGTTTATAATAACTACTACACCCCCTGGGTGGACATTTTGAATGGACGATTTTCAAGTAATTAATCAAGTTTTTTTACAGCACGGAGCAGTACAAAGTGTTTTAAAAAAATGATAAAGTATTTTTTGTCAATTTCGCAATGAAATTTTTCTGTATTTCAGTTTACTTCGTTCTCGTAATGTTGTTTTCAATACTTATATGAAGAAATGAGGAGAGAGGACATAAATTACTACCAAATAAAAAGTACACCTCAATTTATTAATTGTCCAACCGTCATAATGTCCTTCCCTATTTATATCGCGATTAATTCAATTTTCAAATTTACATAAATAATTTGCATGAATAATTAATATGTTTTAATAATTTGCAAATAGAATATTTCTGAAACGCATATTATTGATATTCATTAAATTAACCAAGGGAGTCTTCTTTGAAGTTTATCTATACAAAATGATTTAAAAAAAATCGGTACGGGTTCGCACCGCGCAACTTTCCGACCATATAAACTTCGATTTCGTAGAACTCGTGATCATAAAAGTACTTTTGATCGGAATGTGGAAATTGCCCAGAATTTCGTGATATCATAACGTAATCGATCTCATTTCCACTTATCCTTCGACTACGCTACCCTTTCGAATGTGAGAGGTTTTCGTGTAGGTGAGACTTCATGTGTTTTTACATTTCCATGTTACTACAATTCATCGCATTCGTGATTGGGCCCGTCTACGGGTTACCGTATCGCTGACAACACTTCTCATTCCAGACTACTTTGGATAGACGACTGTTTCTATGACATGTAACATTGACAGTATATACACATCTATTGAACACAGTCGACACAATTGTCTCCGGTTCTGGGATTTGAACCCACGACCTCCCGATCAACAACCAAAGTGTTAACCGGTTGAGCTACCAAGCTAATATAAGATATAAAATCTTATTTTATTGAATATTGAAACACTTTTGATTTTTCCTTATAAGAGGTCCTAGACAACAATATTAATATACTTTCCTATTCCTATCTAAAATGGTCTAAGCCTCATCGTCTATCTTTTATTTTTATTCTATTCTTTCATTTGGAAAACCTGTCAAACTGGATTGGCGAATATACCATGACCATGATTGATTTTATTGTTCATAATTTTACGACGCATAAAAAATTTTGTTTACATATTTTGCATACAACCCAACAAAAGTGACGACATTTCACTATTTGATCAATAAAGTGAGCAATCATTTAATTGGACAAATATTTTCTTTTATAATAATACGAAATCAATTAAGAAAATTGGTTGTCTATTTATACAAATGTTAGGACATTTATCTGAACATAAATAATGGTACAAATATGTATTATTAATATTAATAATAATAATCATTATTATTATTAATAATTAAAAGACGTGTATATTCCGATGGAAACTTAGGAATCTGGTTTATTTAACAAGAACGGATTTACATTTATTAAACTTCAGAATCATTTCGACTCGTTTCATAGCCGTGAAGGTACTCACTCATCCTCATAAACCTTGATTATTGCTCAAGAGCAAATGTAGATATGGGTTGAAGTTTTGCTATTATATTTACGTCATCAAAAGTTGGTCAAAATCGGAATGTTTTTACAAAATCATTTCCGGTGTTTTTTGAACCATCATTCGAGACACGTTTGTCACTTCACGACCTACTCTAATAACAAATTCAAAAGTTCTTTCTTCAGTTTTTACAATGTGTCGCAGAATGTTAAGCAAGAGTGGGTCTATAATTATAAACCAAACCAGGAAGAGTTAAAAGGGAACGAGACATCAGGCTCATCTACATTCATTCAAAATAAATTTATCTATTTATAAATTCAAAATGACACAATATTGACTAAACAAAAATACACACAAGTACAAAATTTTATAAGTACTTTCAATTACAACGGTAAATGAAGTACGAATATAATTTTTGAAACTTTGTTTTCATTCGCATTGGAATTAATTGTGTTGATTTTTGTTGAATATTAATTCATCAAAAAAAAACGCTAGTTTATTGAACTCATTGTATATTTGCATTTTGTTGGTATTAAAATTGTATATAAATGTAGGTTCAGACCAAGCTGCTCTCGATTCACCTTGGTTCAGATTACCGGCGAAAATTCAATACCTACGAATATGAACGTATTCACTTTAGTCGATTTAGAAATGTGATGTTTGCACACTTATTTTTTACTTTTTTATATTAAAATTAGTTCTCATGTGACGAGAGGAGAAAGAACAGAATGTTCGAGAAAGAACATGGTCGGAAAGAGGTTCAGTGCGAATCTTCACCGATTTATTAAATTATTGGCATAACTTTAAATTTTCTCTAAAATTTACTCTTTTATAGGGAAATTTAAAGCTCTATTGAGATCGGTTAAAATCAATTTAAATATGTATGCATTTGAAGAAATATTTAAGCTCTCCACAGGATGAAATTTTAGGTGCGTTTTTTGTAAATTAACTCAACTACCTCGAGCGAGTGAACGGTGTTTTATTACGTAGTTTCACTCGCTGGAGTGTAACTTTTCAAACTCTCGACTGAGACGGTTAAAGAAATGGCATTGTATGATTTCTTGAAGTTAAGTACGAATTAACTCTCATTTTATCTCGCGTTTTTGTGAGGATTTTTGTCTTCTGAAACAAGAATAGCAAAATGTAAGAAATCGTTGTACTAGCTAGGTTTTAACGGTCCTTCTATAGCTGATCTTAAAACACAAGGCTAAATAAACCATAAACTCGCTGAACTGACATGTTTTGTAGCGCCACTCATAAGCCATGTCAAAATGATTTAAGAATTCACGAAGTCATTTTATTGCATTTTAGTCTCCCGTGTGTAACTTTCGTTCGCAATAAAACGCACCAATAGAATCATTTATTCCATGCAATTGACTTTAATTCCACACCAACTGTCGATGCGGGCCATGTAAAATAAAGTCATAATTTGTTGAACGATTCAAATCTTTTCAAACTTTATCTTTACGATAACGAGATTATCAATTTGATGAATGTCAAACATAAAATACGCTTCATAGTTAGGAATTAGAATTTCTTTATTAAACAATACATTTTAAGAGGTACTTTATGTAATTTGAAAATAAGCCAGTCAAAATACTTCATAATACTTTCGAATTATTTTAAATTAAATTTAAATTTTTTTGATAAGAAATACATTAACACGTGTAACACGACCACACTGAAAATATTTTCAAATATTCTAATTTAGAAATTTCTAACATCTCAATTAATTTTAGGAAAATTGGAAAAACAACGAGGGGCCATCGCATTCGTAATTTATTTGCGTTTTTCGATTGGAATAATAAAAAGAAAAGAAAATGTTACTGCAATTCGTGAATAGGACAAGCCGTTATGGCTTGTCTAGACTAAATTCCCGATTGACTACAATCTCATCACGAACATATAGCGCATCTGTAGAATACAAACCGATTCGAAAAGTGCTCGTAGCGAATCGCGGTGAAATCGCGGTACGCGTTTTCCGCGCGTGTAATGAATTGGGCATCAAGTCAGTGGCGATTTATTCCAAAGAGGACAGATCTCATTTGCACAGACTTAAAGCCGACGAGTCTTATTTAGTTGGTGCCGATTTACCACCTGTCCAGGCTTATTTGGATATTGAACAAATTATCAAAATTTGTTTGGACAATGGTGTCGATGCTGTACATCCTGGTTACGGATTCTTATCAGAGAGATCCGACTTCGCTCAAGCTATCGTCGAAGCTGGAATGAGATTCATTGGACCTTCCCCTAAAGTTGTTCAACAGATGGGCGATAAAGTAGCTGCTAGAATTGCAGCTATCGAAGCAGGTAATATTTTTTTAAAAACACTTTTGCAGTTTGTGTGACGCAAATGTATTTCATCAGGTGTGCCAATTGTTCCGGGTACTGATGGACCAGTTACAACAACCAAGGAAGCTAAGGAATTTTGCCAAAAACACGGATTGCCAGTTATTTTCAAAGTAATTTATGATACATCATTAAAAATTGTCTTTTTAAGTATCCTCTTTTAGGCAGCGTATGGTGGTGGTGGTCGTGGTATGCGTGTAGTACGCAAAATGGAAGAAGTTGAAGAAAATTTCCAACGTGCCTCATCTGAAGCTAAAGCTGCTTTTGGTAATGGAGCTATGTTTATTGAAAAGTTCATCGAACGTCCACGACACATTGAAGTACAACTTCTTGGTGACAAAGCCGGAAATGTTGTACATTTATATGAACGTGACTGTTCTGTACAAAGGAGGCATCAAAAGGTGGTCGAAATGGCTCCTGCGCCTCACTTGAATGAAACCATCAGAAAACGAATGTTTGATTGTGCTACCAAGTTGGCAAGGCATGTTGGCTATGAAAATGCTGGTACCGTGGAATTTTTGGCTGACGAATCTGGTAACTTCTATTTCATTGAAGTCAACGCCAGGTTACAAGTGGAACACACTGTCACTGAAGAAATTACAGGAGTAGATTTGGTACAATCCCAAATTCGAATAGCGGAAGGCATGACTCTACCGGAATTGGGACTGAAACAAGAAAATATTCTCACTAATGTAAGTACCTAAATACAATTGTTTTTAATTTCTACTTAATAATTGACAACATATGAAAACTTATAGGGATTTGCAATTCAATGTCGTGTAACCACAGAAGATCCAGCCAAAGGTTTCCAACCCGACACAGGACGTATTGAAGTATTTCGGAGCGGCGAAGGCATGGGTATCCGGCTCGATGGAGCATCTGCGTTTGCTGGAGCCATCATTTCTCCATACTACGATTCTCTATTATGTAAAGTCATTGCTCATTCCAGGGATTTGCAAAGTTCTTGTGCAAAAATGAATCGTTGTCTTAGGGAATTCCGAGTCCGTGGTGTGAAGACCAATATACCGTTTTTGTTGAACGTATTGGAAAACCAAAAGTTTCTGAATGGTTCGGTAGATACATACTTCATTGATGAAAATCCGCAGTTATTCAATTTGGTGCCTTCGCAAAACAGAGCGCAAAAATTATTGAATTATATTGGTCAAGTTTTAGTGAACGGACCAACTACACCACTTGGCACTAATTTGAAACCAGCCGTAACTAAACCATTCATTCCAGCAGTATCACAAGGTAAGATACCAATAAAAGTTATGTCAAGAAAGAACACATACCATCAAAATTGATACAGATAGACCCATATAATTCTCAGATAACGCAAAATAATTGTATTCCAGAAAATCCTGTTTTACTTGTAATTAGTATGCTTTTGTATTCAAATTTTATTGCATTTCTTAAATAATGAATTAACTACATATATCATTCCTTAAAATGTTTGAGAACTGTAGACTACCAGAAGACCAGTACGTCCGGAGAAGAAAGAAACATAAGATTCGCACAAGCAGGTAGTTGCCTTGAAAATTCTGAACGAAGATGTGTCTCTTTCTGTTTGGTTTTGGTTTTTTCGTCTTTTTATTGAGGCGGATTACTATTGTAATTGATCTTCTAACAAAATGGGAGAGTATTCGTAAACTCTTTCTAGAAAATCACCCACTTACCACTGCTCTTTCTATATTTCTATGTCACCATTTTATTGACATTTGTTTTTAATAGTTGATTATACAGAGTGTTTATTTTACCGTCGAACATAGCATGTAGCGTACACAATGTTAGAAACTAAAATAAACGAGTCAAACTCATGGCAGTGACGATGCACGATCAAAGTATGGTCAGTTGTCAATTATCTTCCTTGTCATATTTGAGTTGATTGATTTGAATCGCTAACTTCTTTCTCAAGGGTTTGGTCTTTCAAATAACTCGAATCTCGATTCAACACAGTTTCCAATAATCATCAAAATTGCTCTCACACTGATGCACTGACTTGTCATCGTGGTGTGTCGTCGATCGTCCCACATCCCCACTCTCTCTCCGTCCGTCAGTATTGCTTTAGCACACTGCAA
>JARJEB010013088.1:0-15297 GCA_030264535.1 Liometoxenus newtonarum | reverse complement strand
TCAATATTTAGCGAGTTGGAGGTTTTGGCCTACGAGTAAAGGTGTCTTCTTTACCAACCGATTTTGTTTATTTTTACTCCAGGTTCAATCGGGAGGAATAGCTGCCCAGATACCAAATTTCAGTCGTATACGATGTTTGGTTTGCCCGAAATTTTGTTTACACACACACACACACACACACACATCAGCCCAAAAAGCCGATTTTTGACCTGGGGTCAACGGATCTCCACGAATCAGGGAAAAATAAGACTTTAATTTTTTTCATGATCACCTTCTTTTCTTATACCTACATACCTTCGGTGTGTGGCCAGAAAGTAAATATAAAGGGATTCGTTATTCATGCTGCTAGTTTTGTATTTTTATTCGTTGCTACCATACAGTTCTATACAGGGTGGTCCACAGTAATTATTGTACTATTGCTAACTTTTTTTTTGTTTGAACGTTTAAATTAGCAAAAAAATTCAAAATTTAATAATTACAAACAGATTTTGAAAATATTGCTTCGTCCAAAACTTTAACCACTGATTTAATGTCACAATAATTTGCCTAACGATGTGCACATCATGAAGAAACAAGACAAGTTTAGCACTTCCGGATTAACCGTAAAGATTCCCAACTTCCATATTTTTATACCATGCGTGAATGCCGTTACTTTTTTTTTGGTGGAGAAAATGTGAAAAATACAAAAATAACAGTAATTATTTGCCCATAAGGAGGCATCTTAAAAAATCGGTTTAATTACTATTGTAATACTAGGAGTGACATCTGATAGTTGACAGTACGTGGAGAATATCGTGACTGGCTTTTCGCAAAGAAACTGTAGTTAAACTTGCTTCTTGATTCACTGATCCTCGAGTTGGGCGCCAATTTGTAATCGTATATTACTATTGTGTGGGTCAGTTTCAGATATCAAGTATCAAGTATCAGATGTCACTCCTAGTTTTACACTATCTATTTATTTAGTTCTGAAAGGCTGATAATTAATAATGGCGATTAACAAATAAAATTTGCATAATTCAACGATCATTTTGATGTGACATTCACAACCTGCAACAAAAATTTAAAAATGAAAAATTTTATTTACATTTTCATTTTCTACAGCAAGAATAACCATTTTTATTGTTTATAAATTATAAGTATATAAATCTATAACTGATATCCCTGACATTCCATAAAAACAATTTAATTTTATTATATTTTGTGAAATATCTTTGTCAAAAATAATTGAAAACTATTCGTGTTTGGTATAATTGACAAGCTAATTTTTCTCTGCGTACAAATGTGTAATAATATTGGAAAATAAGAAAGTTGGTTCCATTTCCGTATTAACCGGAAGTGCTTCTTGTTTCTTCAGGATATGCATATAGTTGGTTAATTTATTTTAGCAAATTTAGAAAACAATGCCCTCCTGGATAATATTTGCAAAAAGCAAGGTTAAATTTTGGACATTCTTCAGTTTTCGAGCAACATTGTCAAAATCTGAAGACAGCATGTTTGTATAAGTATTACATTTTGTGCCTTTTTGCGCTTCAAACAATAAAGTTAAAATTAGTGTATTAATGAATCTGAACCACCCTGTATATTGATGCCCAGCATGTTGCGCATTTTTTTATCATCAAATCATCAAATTCCCTTGGACCGTGTTGACGCACAACAAGTCTACCACCAAAAAGAAAAGAAACGAAGTTTTGATTGTGCAAGGGCAACATTTAACATCACAAAATGAAATGTTCCTTTTTCGTCATTTGTGCAACCGTTCAAGCGTTTCGATTTTCTTTTACTGATGCACGGACTATGCTGGAACGGATATTTCGATGACTTGTCATTTATCTTACTTTCGAATTCCAGACAACGTTCACTGATATAGGGCAATCTGTAAAAGAAAGGGCAGACTGTGACATTGGTCGCAAATTGCAGTTTTTACTTTACTTGTACTTTAAAACCGATTCATTTATTAATGCTACTTTTTAACGCTTACTGTTAAGTAATTATGTTTAACTTAAGCTCTTAAGACTTAAGAATGGCGTAGCTTTTAACATTTCACATATCTCTTGCTTTATTGGGCTATTTGGCCCTCAACTGGTAGTAAAATGAAATTTCCCGTTTGGAGTTTCAATTGCTAAATTAATGGCTCCAGCATTGTTAATGGCTAGGTAATTAAAATATAATTGCGTAAAACTATATCTTAAATCTTATTACCATTATTATACAGGATGTACAACATACATAACGCATGCGCATAAAAACAAGAAACCAGTTCATGAATGAATTCCAAACTGTGTGTTGGAACAAAGCTTATACTAATTAAGCATAAATTTAAGTGAGGCGGTATTTAGATTTAGCTCTTGCTATAGTTGGCTGCTAGGATTTCCCAGAATTTGCTTGTACACGCAAGATGAGTAAATTTGTGTGGGGCTGCATTTATCCCTAAGCATCAACTTATAACAAACTTTACACATTTTATCGGCTTCTTAACAATATTCAAATGAAAATAATTATGGTCCCATTCAAATTTACTCACCCTGTATATGTATATAAATAGAAATTGCTATGGTTTACGGAGATCAAAACCATTAATTGTTGCTGCTTATTGGCGAAAAGTCGTGCTTAATTAATTAATGATCTAATTTATTCCTTACTAAAACTAATGATATTTTTTAAACATAAAATTAAAAGACATTTCGCTATCAAAAAGAAATATATTTCAAATGAAACTTTATCAACTTTATAATTACCCTTGTGTGTTAAGTGGGGTGCGTCTTTAATGTAATACATTTTACATTTTAATATGCGTTCTCAATGATGAAAATTATAATTAATACTCTCTTAAACTTCATTAAAACACTTGAAAAACTTTTTCAGCGTTTGGCATATATTCATATCAAACTAATATCTTAATATCTGCGAAGAACGAAGAAGTATGCTAAACTGCGCATTAGTTGACGTTTTATTAATACAAGGCTTATTATCTTATCTTGTTCAATTGGCAGTTTCGCCTTAAGTTACTTTTCTTTGTTTTAATATGAACTTTTCTTATACAATGTGAACAGGAGAGTATACGAAAAGGGGCAACAAAGTGTCAGCACTTTCACTTTTAATATAATAAAATGATACTACGCGTATAGAGCGAAAGTTTGGCAATATATAATTCCCTTCATTCTGTTTCTGTAACCTGTAAAATTTAAATGCAAATTCGAAGCTCTTTTCATCGTCACAAGGAGCCATAGATTATATATTAATACCTCATATTTACCGGCATTGAAAAGTTTAAGTGCTACGTACGGTGTATTAAAGTGGGATAAAATTCTTAGCAATTATAGTACATAACTCCATTAAAATACAAATGCGTTTACATTATTAATGATCATGATTTACAGACTGAGACAGAGCTGGCTGTGCACAATATGCAACCAGGCGGACGTTCTCTTTCGTTGCCATTCGCCTTGCCTTGAACTTGTTCGGTTTGACAACAGTCAGCGGTCTCGCGTGTTCCGTTCGGGCCAGTCTTTTGCACAGTAACCTACTAAACGGACTGCAGGCCATAATCCGGCATTGAGTTTGAGGCACGCACTTTCGAGGGGTTCCTAGGACTCCCGCTTGTTGCTTTAGGTCATGGGTCGGCAGACTTTTCAGTGAGAAGAGCCAAATTGTGAAAAAAACATGATAACAAAGATATCAGAGAGCCACACTTTTTTTTAAAACTTAGTTACTGAAATCTTGGAATTTTTTTTGGTGACCAAAAAAAAGAACGCGGAGACCAAAAAAAGCTCTTCAAAGTAGAAATATCTGTCTGAGAACGCGAAGACCAAAAAAAAAAGCTCTTCAAAGTAGAAATATCTGTCTGAGAACGCGAAGACCAAAAAAAAGCCGTTCAAAGTACAAATATCATGTGACCAAAAAAAAAACCTCTCAAGTCTACAATTTTCAAAGAGCCGCAAATGCTGTGCTAAGAGCCGCATACGGCTCGCGAGCCGCGGTCTGCCGACCACTGCTTTAGGTAAGCAAATAATTCTTCTGAAGGATCGTCCGGTTTTTGTCATTGTTTTTGACTTGCGGGCTGTGAATTCATGATATTAACATATTTCATTTAGATTCTTGCCTCCGATCAAGATTAGCTTCTTTGATTCTGTGTTTGACGCACAATTATTTCGATGCACCTACCCACACAAGTTTTGGTTTTCGCTCACCAGCTCGCCCTCCGCTCTTCACATTGTTACAAGACGTATACTGATTATATGTTGAAAAGTGTACTACATACAGAGTGAGTTTAAATAATTGACATACATTTGCCTGTAGTATTTTATTTCATAAAAAGAAGAAAATACGCCATTTATGAATTTCTCATGCACAGCCGATTTTCTGTCAATAATTTTCGATCACTCAGTATACATGCCGTAAAAAGCTTTTAATTAATGTCAGTGAGATGAGCGATTATCCAGGACCTCTGAGTGAAGTGTAATTTAATTTCACTAATTTTTCATTTTTTGCAATTCTATTCGCACAATCGTTAAAATAAAATATTCTGTAAATATTCTGTAAAATGGGAAGCCCAAAAGCACTTTTTTACTTTTTTTTTATATAAATTTTGGAAATTAAATACGTATTTATTTTTTTTGTAGCCGTTAGGTTTCAAAAAGGTATGTTTTTACAAAGCTATTTGTTGTAAGCCTTGTTGGCTATTTAATTTAAAGGGCAATTTGCTATGAATTTAAATATTCAGAAAATGGCAAATGGAAAAATAGAATTACAAAAAATGTTAGAAAACAAAAAATGAGCAACAACCACATAATATTTGAAAATGATTAAAAATGTTCAAGTATCTAATGCTACAATTTAACATTTATTAATGCTGTATGAAAACAACACAAAAGCTAACAAGATATATTGTATTTGTGAAGTGGAATAAGCAGAAAAGCTTTGAGCTTAATTATTCTCGTGTGCTAGAAAGGGCATTTCGTCCGTGTAATTACTCTTGTACTTTTGTGACCTTTCATTGCTGTTTTTCGAGCTCACGCGGAGCAATCTTTTGTATTATATGAATAATTGTAGAATAAATAAATAATTGAGAATTCCGACTCGACTTTACCTATTTATAATAATTTATATAATAATATATTATAATTTTATATCTAATATAAATTTATAATTTTGGTTATTATTCCTCTATGGCAGTGATTCTCAACCTGGGTGGCGCGAGATTCTTTGAAGTATGCCGCGAGATTCTTGAAGTGTGTCGCCCAGACCCTACTCATACATAGGCCAAGGGTGCCGCCAAATTTATAAATTATAAAAACGTGTACAGTGAGAAAAAAAAGGTTGAGAATCACTGGTCTAGGGCTATAACTTTTTTGTCGATTAAATTAACAAATCAACTATAAACATGCTAATTTCAGTATTTGAAAATGTCCCATCGTTCAGACGCCAGAGAGCATTAATCGAAATGAATCCAATAAAAAAGCTGTCATTTGTAATAAGCCAATAACGCGAAAATTACCAATGCCTGCGACACAGTTTTCAATATTTAACAAATTAAATTGAGTAAAGATATCCAGGTTATGAAGAATTATAACACAATTAGCACTTCCGGTTTACCAGGAAATGAAACCATTTCAGTAATTCAATGGAACAATAATTTGCTTTTAACTTACAACTGGAAAAACCTAAATTACTGTTATTGTTTGTAGTATTATTATTTTTATTTGTGTAACAAAGTTTGACCATCTAAAGTATTTATTAGGTGAATTTGAAATTCGTATCTTAATGGTCCTTTAATAAATCGAAAATACATTTCCGCTCATTTTTGCTAAATTAGCAGACCTTGTATATCTGACAAACAAATTAGCCGCGGAGGGACACCCAAAATGAATCACCCTGTATTATCACAATTCAATAAATTCGTGAATTTCCTCGTATTTTGTATAATTTCAAAAGTTTGTGTTTGGAAAACAGTAGAATTCCAGTATTGCTTATTGAAAAACATAAACTAATAAAACGGAAATCCCAGTACAAATAAATAAAAAATTTGTTTTGCAAATAAAGAGACATCTCTGCATATTGTAAAGGCGCGTTTCCACAAAAGCAACAAAAAAGATACTGAGTTGAGTTTGTGAAGATAGGAATTCGAGTTAAAATATAATTTAATATATAATATTTTAATTTCACGCACTTAACAACTTAATTTTTTTTTATTATTTTTCTTTATTATTTTTTTAAGGCCGAAATTTTTAATTGTCATCGTCCCTTCCGTAAATTCGTACTTAACGTTTTATTGTTAGATTCCATAATAATTAAAACATGCAAATATCCAAAGAAGGATGTTATTTATCAAACAAATCATGTCGTTGATCGGGTGACATAAGTGCGTGAGGGTCGTTTAACAATCGTCTTTGTCTTTTGCCTTTCAGTTAGTTAGATCGTTGCCGACCACATCTTCCAGCAAGCATGCCACCGCATGTCGAGATGATATATCGAAATTTGCATAGAGGATGGTCAGGACGTGCGCTTATTAGACATAGAGAAGGCGAACGAACAAGGAAACATGAAAGAACGAGAAACAATTTGCGTTTAAGTGTAAACAACTTAAACCTTCATGACGTAGATACAAACTGTTTAAGAGACGCATACATGTAGAATTAATACTCTCATCAAAACATGTTGAAAAATAATACTTTTAAGTAAAGAATATTTCTCCTGAAAATCTTACTTTTCGAGTTTGACAATCTGAGAAATTCTAGTATAATATATAATATAATCTACATACTCATATAAAAGAGACTGATGTGCACCAATCACTCGAGAACGCATCGTTCGATTTTCACGATTTTGGGCTTGATGGATTTGTATTGGCCCAAGGAAGGACACTATGGAGGAAAATCCCGGAAAATTTCCAGGAAAATTGAAAATCGTGTTTTTAGTGCATTTGTTCGAAAACAGATGGCGCTGCACATCGGGCGGAACGAAGTTCGTCAGGTCAGCTAGCGGAAAATCAGGTTTTTAGTACATTTGTTCGAAAATAGATGGAGCTACACATCGGGCGGAACGAAGTTCGCAGGATGAGCTAGTAATATAATAAAATAAGTTGTGGACATTTTGCAGTTTTCATGCTCACGCGTCTAAACAATATTTTCAAAATCTAAAGCATGTTTGTAAGTATTATAACCAAGTCCCTACCTCTTCAAACAAAAAAATTTAACAATAGTGTAACCATGATTCTGGACCAACCTGTGTAATACATTTTTAATGCAACAAATACTGCTCGACATCATCAGATTTTGGGATACAAAATGATTGTAAAAGCAAATTACTCTGTGCTGAGTGAAACTGATGAAAAGCGATTCTATGTCTCTCTTTTTATTTCCTCATCGCGTAGTTTTTCTGTCCACGTTCGCCTCTTATTGCCGTATTATTCCACCGTCAGTGCTTGTTATTAATAAACGTGGGGCAAAGAGTCGAAAGAAACCGAATTGAACATCGACAGGTGCTTAGTAAACGTGAATAAGTACTAACCTACTAACCATATACAATGTGTTCACGAAAATGTGATGACGATGACAAAGAGAAATAAATTCGGTCACTGACAACTTATATCAATACCAAGCTACAAACACTCGAAACTGTGTGTATATTTGAGCGCTTGTTGGAAAGATCTTGCGTTATGTAACAGTTTGCGCGACGCTTTACACAGCAACATGTCAATGTGCATTAATATCGTTCCGAGGACATATAAAGCTTTTTACGACTTTTGCGTGGACTGGAAACTACACGGCGATTAGGCGAGATTTGAGAATTTACGTGTTTTCTCCCGCATATGGGGTGCTAAACAAATCAGAATATAAACGAACGTATTAGTAAACCAGGGAGAAGTGACATGTTAAAACATGTACGTGGTGTTCACATACCAATAATGCAATTTTGTCACATAAAGGAAGAGATTTTTACTGTTTAATTGAATGCATGATGCAGGACCGTATCTATAGGTATGTTGGCGCCCGTGGCAAATTATTAGATAGCTCACTCACAGCCTCAAAAAAATGTTCAGTCCAGATGTTCCACGTTAAGTCATGCGAGCGACCTCGGAGTCTCGCCTGCTGCTTGCAGGTGCGCTAATAACTTGTCCAAGAGTTCGTCCTTGTTTTTGCTCCGTTACAGTACATTCATTTAGAATTTAAATCTATTCATTTAACTCAAAGAGAAGTTACACAAAACTTGAATGTGCATCATTTGCATCACCCAGTGGACTGGAGAATTTCGCAAAATATTCCTACAGATTTTGCAATCAAAAAGAATTCAACATTTTGCTAGGGTTTCCATGCAACCTGGATGTGTGTGTGTGTGTGTGTGTGTGTGTGTGTATATGTGAAGTTCCATATGTGTGATTTATATGAGCCGCATGCTAATAAGCAGCGAGCTTTCCGTGTCGAGAAACTACGAATAATGCAAAAGTGTGAGGTCGCAATGCATAATTTACATACAAATCGAGACGAGCAAAAATCTCTTTAAACTACAAAAAATATCACTGTTTTTATTATAGCTCCTCCTGTTCTGTCGTCCTTTGACTGTCTTACTTAAATGAAACAAAACGAGATCCGAGAAATGACGCTTTTTTATCCTTCTAGACCGTCTGACCGTCCACAACTTCAACCAACCAGAGTACATAAAACGATGTAGTAAATAAATGAATTTTAATTTACGAGCTTTTTATTGCACGCATCCCTCGGAGATTGCTATAAAACATTTATACAATAAATAAGAAAGAAATACATCTAATGCTGTCCACAGGTTTTTCAATCACTGATGGAAGGTTACATGAAAAGATTCAATTGAATCATCTGACATAAAATGGTCTGAACAGAACTGGACGGTTTCTTCAAACTCCGATCAAGAACGACTGAACGAAATTTATACTTGGACCAAAAAGTTCAGTTTT
Source organism: Liometoxenus newtonarum (assembly GCA_030264535.1). Lineage (NCBI taxonomy): Eukaryota > Metazoa > Arthropoda > Insecta > Coleoptera > Staphylinidae > Liometoxenus > Liometoxenus newtonarum. The sequence goes on along the minus strand of JARJEB010013088.1, from coordinate 6,371 downwards.
TCAAGGACCGTTCTGCTGTGTACGCTCAATATTCACCCTTAAAACTTAGATCAATATTGGTCATTGCGAATTGTCATTTGTGTCGTAGTAAAAAGGTTTTTTGAATTATGAATTTTTTTGTTAATTACTTGAAACATCGATTATCTACCGTCTATAACGACATTATTAATTTTCTGGTTCTTCCTCACCGTTTTTTTTTCTAATTACGGATTTATCAATTTTTGTGAAGTAATTGATATTTTTTGCGGTTGCCAACTTCCTCGCTAACTTCAGTTTGTTCGATTAACTTTTCCAGTTTGTAACCAGAAGAAATAAATTTAACGCCACCTATTTTCGAGTAGGTAATATTTAAAAATGTTGACATTACATTTCTTTAAGTGAGTTTAGCAAATATTTTTAAATATTTTAAAATTTGTTCTCTTGAACAGGACCTTCAAATATGACAAGAAATTTCTACGGTTGATGCTGTCCTTTTTTTTATCGAACATCCACCGAGACGATGCTTCTTGATCTTTAATATTTTTACCATTTTAAGATGTTACGTTGATTCCCTAGCACAAGTTGCGACATTTTATTTTGGCACAATACATTTTCCTAGGTGTACGTACGTGCAAAGTGCGCATCGTGTCTCTTATGCCCGCAATGAAACGTGCCAGGATTTTTGAAAAACTCGATTTACAGTTTAAACGACCCTTCTTTTCCATTTCTCCTAATAAACTATGTATCAAAGAAGGAAGAAGGGCAAAGAACAGCATACAGATTTTCCAGTCCCTATTGAACAAATTACTTTCACTCTTTTATAGCATTATGACATTAATGATTGAGAAAATGATTCAAAGCCCAATGCGTTTGAAGGACAAATCTTCTTTTGTTTCAGGTAAATATAGCAGATAAAACGAGAAAGAGTTTTATTTTCTTCATAAATATAAAGCACAAACCTGAATGTGATGTAATAAATGACAAACGCAAAGCCAAACAGAAAGGATACAAACCGGAAATTAATTTGTTTACATATAAAGCAACAACACAACAATCCCCTTAGATATATTCAACTGTGACAGAAGCACGTTTCAGGACGAAATGAAAGAAATAAAGAAAATTGTTGGGGCAAATAGACAAATAAATTCGGGATACTTGCACGCTGAAAATCCAGTCAATTTTCCTAATATACCCAAATCAATTTATATCACCTGTATTTAAACAATTTTACGGATAAAGAGTTCTTAATCACGTGGCTAGTTTTGCCACTAAAATCACTAATATTAAAGTGCATAAAAAAATGGGTACGATTCGCATCGCACATTCCGAAATTCTCCGATCGTACTACTAATTTGATTGGAAAATGGATATGACATTGATAAAATTTTGATATCACTTAATTTCTGTACAATTCTCAATCAAAATTATTTCCATGATCGAAGAATTTTATATACGGTCATTTCATGCAATGTTTTATAATATCACGACTTTCCGTGCTCTGCGCCGCCCGATTTTAGTCATTTTTAGTCCGTATATTACCTATAGGGGGATAAAAGTACAGATATAGAGTTTAATCACGATAAGTTGCTTTGTTTGGCCGAAATATTCTTCACATAACTTCAAAAATCAGTAGTTTGGACACTAAGAATTGGATTGGTCGTGGAGTGAAAAGTTTCAGTTGATTGTTTATTCTAAAAACTAGCAATAATCATTTGCATTCCTTTTAAAAGTCTCGTTGACGTTGTTTCTCAATTCCCATTTTCTTTTCTATACTTATGCTTATAAAGATAGAACGAGCATTCATTCCTTTTATTCTTATTATAGTCATGGTATATCTATGTATGTGCTTATAACGCGTTGGATAAAGTATATAAAGCAAGATACGCATTTTCCGACTCGTTAGGTTAGGATAGACTCAACCTTAATTTATCTCATCGTTGAAACTGCGAGAAGACAAGAGAGTTCTTCATATGTGTTAACACATCTACACATATCTCTTGTACAAAAATATACAAAGTGGTGTCATAGCTTTTAGATGCATACTTAAATGTGCAAAGTATAATATTTTTAGTACTTAATAAATTTTAACACTCTGTATGACCAGGTTGAATAAAAATTGATGTGTTGAAAAGACGTTGCTGGTGCTTGACGTAGCTAGGTTCACGTCAAGAATATTACGTGAAGGGGAAGTTGAGCTGATAAAAAGTGAACGTACGAGAAGAATGAAAGGACGAAATACGCCTAGTCATTATGACTCTCAGATACGCTGAGAATGATATATTTACACCACAAACACAACCAACTTACATACACTGCAGTGAAATGGAATGAAATGAAACTAACTAACAAGCGCATAACTCAGCAAGGAGAAAAGCAACAGGAAGTATCAAAACGCACTAACTATAGAAAACACACATACACGTATTTTCCCATCTTTTGTGGATGTGTTAATGGTGAAGGCGCCGGTCAATGAAGCGAAAATGCGGCAAACAAAATAAAATATCGGGAGCAATCAAAAAGCAACTTAACGAAACAACAAAAAAAGAGTGAAGAATAAAGTAGTACTAAAGTCTAAACTAGAGAATAATTTAAGATTAATAGTAGTTTAAGCAACATGTATCATAATTCGTTTAAAACGACTTATAATACAAGTTGCTTACAATATTTTTTAAATTTGCGTTTAGTATTATCATTTGTTTATTAATAAATCGGTACGGGTTCGTACTGCACAACTTTCTGGCCATATGCATTACGATTTCGTAGAACTCGTCGATCCTAAAATTAATTCTGATCGTAAAGTGGCATTTAACGGTCTCTATTCTGTTTTTTTAACACTAATATGTATAAAAATGAAAAAGTTGTGCGGTGCGTATCCGTACCGATTTATTTTAAATGTAAAATTAATTAAAAAATTGTGTAGTGCGAACCCGTACCGATTTTTTTAAATTTCGATGACATTTAACGTCACTTTGAATATTGAAGTTTATATTGTCAATTCAGAGTGTCAGCGTGATGGGAACAGCATTGTTCTATTCTATTCTTACGCTGGTGATTGTTATGGGATTGTTGAAATGGTAGCGCATATCTCCCAAACCATTAGCTCTAGAAGAAATGTTAATGGCAAATCTTGCAAGAAATTGAAAACTAATTCGGAGATTATATAGATACTTTTAGGCTACAATCAATATTTTGCGAGTTGGACCTTTTGGCCTACAAGTAAAGGTGTCTTCTTTACCAGCCGATTTATTATATTTTTACTCCAGGTGCAACTGGGAGGGACAGCTGCCCAGATACCAAATTTCAGTCCGATACAATGCTTGGTTTGCCCGCAGTTTTGTACACACACTCAAACACACACACACACACACACACACAAGCACACATACTTCAGGCCAAAAAGCCGATTTTTGACCTGGGGTCAGCGGATCTCCACGAATCAGGGAAATTTTTTTCATGATCACCTTACTTTCTTATGCCCACATACCTTCGGTATGTGGCCAGAAAGTAAAAAATAATTTTGGTTACATTAAAAATTGTAAAAATAATGACATTTCACACAATATTGACATTTCATACTTCAATTTTACGTGTGTGAAGGATAGTTGCATTAAGAAACCGCTTTCAGTACTCGAATAGCTTTATTATGAAAGCAAATTTAAAAAAAGTTAGTATTGAGCAAAAGGAACATGCTTTCTGATAATTAAAAAAATGGAGAAAAGAGCATAAAATCAATTATCATCGTAGACTGATGAAGTCGGCTTTTGCCATTACAATTGCTGGCTCATCCCTCACCCAGACAAATGCGTTTCGATTATCTTCTGGTTAATTAACGGTATTTAAAGTAACAGAAGTCAGGCACATGCATCAATGAAACGAAAGAACAAAGAACTTTTTAACGAATTAAATTAGATGAAAGAAAATTTCATTTTTTTTGTTTCTTTGTTTTTTAGGTACTAATTTTATGACACTTTTTATATTCATCTTTGTTTTTTAGTCGCAATAATGAAATAATAAGTATGTTTTGGAAATATTTTGTAATTAAATTGGTTAAAACATAAAAAAAATTGGTGCGTTAAATTAGCATCGCACAACTTTCCGGCCATATACATTACGATTTCGTAGAACTCGTCGATACTAAAAGTAATTCTGATCGTAACGTGGAAATTGTTTAATTTCGATGACATTTAACGTATATTAATATTGAATTTTAATATTGAAGTTTAAATTGTCAAACTGAGTGTCAGTGTAATGGGAGCAGCATTGTTCATTTCTATTCTTATGATGGTGATTGTTATTGGATTGTTGAAATGGTAGCACATATCTTCCAAACCATTAGCTTCTTTACCAGCCGATTTTGTTTATTTTTACTGCAGGTGCAACTGGGAGGGAAGATACTAAATTTTAGTGAGATGAGAGCTTGGTTTGCCCGCAATTTTGTTCACACACACACACACACACACACACACACACACACACACACACACACACAGCTAAAAATCCGATTTTTGACCTGGGGTCAACGGATCTCCACCTATTAGGGAAAAATAAGACTTTAATTTTTTTTATGATCACCTTACTTTCTTATACCTACATACCTTCGGAATGTGGCCAGAAAGTAAAAACCACTCAATCGTACAACAACTTAAAAGTTCATTACAGCGTTGAACAGCGATTTCCCTTTTGATGGAGCGAATTGTATTCTTTGGACACACGGAGTGAGGGTTAATCGTAATAATAATAACAATATTACTCTGGAACGATAACATCTAACAATAGACATTTAGAAACGAGCGACGGATGCCTTGCGTTTCGATGTGAAAACTAAGTACCGAACGTTTTGTATTAAAGTCTGAATACTCGATTTCCGGAATTGCATGGAGCAAACGGAACAGACACGAACACGAATTGGAAGGAAAGACATTTCGAAACGTATTGGAATTCGAATAATTCGTGGAAATTTTTATATTATTGAAAGCAGGCAGTTATTAGATTCTCAACTTCAATTCTATAACTAAATTCTAGAAACTTGACTTGCAAGCTGGACTTGGATAAAATAAATGTAGACAGTAGACAAAGCCAAAACATCTCTTGTATGGAATTGGTAGACATATAAGATGATTAATTAAAATTTGAATATTGTAAAGTGCTCAGGATAATATTAAATATTTTGTAATTTTATTAATATTACGCCTCCCAGGAGTAGTCGACACGAAATTGATTTATGTTCCCAGTTAATGTGGCATTTATGAGATATCAGAATTTACAATGTAAACTCACAAATTATAAGCAAATTGATCTGAAATAAAAAATACGCCGTGGTCGCTCGGAAGTCGTAGGTCAAGGGCGTAGCTTAGACCTCATGCCGTGCGACGGACCACGTGCGTGCAGGCAGACCGACACCAGGGAAGAGGCCGACCCGCTCAAGGCGACTTCAGGTGCTGGCAGACAACCCGATTGTTAACTAAACCATCGGCATGCCGACAAAGAGAGAAAGCCCGACTGGTTGCCTACAGTGAGCACCGCCAGCTCCGTCCCAATATCTTGAAGTTTGAATATAATTTCACATTGATAGTTCGCGCACTTCAAAGGGGAGTATGATTAGGAGTAAGAAGTTAAATGTTTCCCGGCTTTCAAGGGCACTTCTTAAGCGCAGTATTAATGTGGCGGCTTAAGTTTGAGAGAGAGAGAGAGAGAGAGAAAGAGAGAAAGCGTCCAAATACAGTGATGTAAAGGAAACGAGTTGTGTTTATAGCAAGATTTCAGCCAATGACATCAATCTCGCAATATCGCAAAAAGTAAAAGCGCTACAAAGAAACTCATTCTTCATTTCTACTACTAATTCTACTACTTGTTTCAACTTTTCTAAGCTTAATCCGACTACTACTATTACTCTTACTACGTCTGCGTAAACAATATCAAGGGTTTCATTTGCATGCTTCCTGTGTGACAATTAGTATTTAAGTGACCTATTTACATTTACGGTAAAATTAATGAGGCAATCAATTGGCAATGAATATATGAATAGTTAATGTTAATGCCCAAACATAAATGATATTAATATTAGTTATTGTTGTGTCTGAGGTCGATGACGAAAATAATTGAATAATTCACTTAAAATATTTGCGTTACTATTATCCACCATGGTTTAAAGCAGGCAAGTTGATCAAAATAATACAGCAGACTAATACATTAAGGGTCCCCACACACCAACGCTATACTGCGGTTGCGGGAGCGGTAGCAGGACCGACACGGGATCAATTCATATGGCGAGATATGAGAGTGGTCGCACCGTCCGGTATGAATACTCTCATACCCCGCCAGATGATTAGATCCCGCGTCGATCCCACTACCGCTCCCGCTCCCGCAGTATCGCGTTGGTGTGTGGGGACCTT
>JARJEB010013086.1:0-15720 GCA_030264535.1 Liometoxenus newtonarum | reverse complement strand
AGTATAGTATTCAATTCGCGCATAATGCAGGCTATTTATTATACGCTCGGGCTTTACTACACTCGGCTTCGCTTCGCTTTGCCTCGTTACGTAAACTTGCCCTCGCGTATAATAGCCTGAATTATGGGCTCATTGAATAATATACTATAATTTTCCATTATGGCTAAAGCCTATTTCATCCATTTTATTGTTTTCGTTTATATTTTTGTGCAAAAATATATCACTTTTAAATGTTTTGTAACCTGAATAGCAACCCGGGTGCAAATTTAATTTTTCAATGCTTTCTGCATTTGTTACACAATATCCAAAGGCAAAAATACCAACATGAACATGAATTGGCATTAGTCCGTGTGTGTATATTTATACACAACAACGTTTTGACTAGTCTCGTCTAGTCTAGTGACTAGTCTAGTTGAGACAATAGATAACGGAGTTGTTACTTGACTGTGAAAGAGTAAACATATCACAAGATTTATTAATTCAATTACCTTCCAAAGCAAAAAAAGTAGCATACATTATATAAGAGGAGGATTTGACCTATTACTGTAAGAACTTCGCAAATTATTCCCATCACTAAAATGGAACAGAAACCGTGAGAGAATTTTTATACCGATAATTAAATTACAATTCAACGCACGTCCAAGTCTGGTAAATATTAACACTGATGAATTACATCTGCCTCCAATATAATGTACGTTATTGAAAATATTCATTCGTACGTATCTTCCAAGTTATTCATTTGTACGTATATCTTCCAAGTTATTCAAAGTTTAAAAAAATAACATGGGACGACATTTATTAAATTTTGGCTTAAAAAATTGATCCAATCTTCAAAAGCTATAAAATATAAATATTTTATCCGTATAGATTATTTTCATTAAAACGTTTACATTCATGATTGCTATACTTACATTAATATAATCTCAAATATTGTCTATTTGATTATTCATAATATTCATAATAACATTTACTAAATCGAAGGTAAATCAAAAAGTTGAAGTACTTAAAACTTTTGAAGATATGAGTCAATTGATACGAGCAAAACATTTTCAATCCGTTAAAAGTAAATTAAGTTTAACGAAAATTACGTATCAGGGTAATGAAATATAAGGTGACTTCGTTGACATACTTAATAATAAAACGAAAATTATTATTTCGTCCACGACGACGTTGATTCATCAGTACCGACCGACCGACGTAGAAAATTAAGTTCACTTCTAAGTTATTACCAAGAAGCGCGAGCCCGCAATTCTGTTAAAAACCTTAACTTTATAAAGTACGAAACCATAGTTCTTGCTCCGCTCGACTGTGAGTTGCGAAAGCATCTTCGACTATGCGTGTTTTCCAGCAAGCACGACTTTAAACATTTAAACTTCTGAATAATTCTTGCTTCGAAAAGCTTTTGTATAAGAGCAACTTAAAAGATATTTACCACGAAGGAAAATTTAATTATTGCAAACGAACGACACGAACCTTAACATATTCAAAAAGAAAAAAATACCTTTTTAAACAGTTTCTTGTAAAATGAAGTTACAGTTGTCTACGGCGTGTCACGATTTTAAAAATCAAAAATCGCATACGCACATACCTGAAACAAAAAAAATTCGTAAGTATATTGTATATTAAAAATAGACCAAATATGGATTGTCTAAATGTAGTTATTGTTATTTGTTTGGGAAATATTTATTTCAAACTTTCTTTTAAAATATTTGTGTCTACACTACTAGTGCGCAAATAATTAACGGACGTGTTAAACATTTTTAAAGTTATTTTGGCTTTCTTCAGAGACAATGTGCAACATATATAAACGTATTTAGGTATATGTGCTTTGTTGGAGATGACACAATGTTTTTATTAATAGAAATATGAACATTGCCATTAAAATAATTTGATTGCAATTTCATGATTGTATGAAAACGCATTAATTTGGCTAACCTAAAATAAGGAGTAATAAAATATGCATATGCAGATATGCAGAAATAAATCGCTAAAATTTAAAACTGTTCCTAGCAATAATTAGAATACTTATTAACTCTTAATTATTTGTATTTCAAACCAATCAAATATACCGGATGCCTAGACTGACAGGAGCCATCAAGTTTTTGAAAGTCATCTCGTTTAGATCCTAGTCCTAGAGCGCAATAACATATTGAAAAGTTGTGGGATGCTACCCAGGTGCAATAAACAAATAAATAATTTTACATCCTTACCACATACCTTCGGTATGGTCGGAAAGTAAAAATAAAAGTTAAAAAAAAATTTCAATTATTTGCCAGGAAAAATACTTATGCAAAATTTAAATGCGATACAAAATTGTACTTGAACAACAAAATAATCAGTTTCAACAGTAGAAAGGAAGTAAGAAATGTAATCGGTAAATACAATGTAGCACTTTACTTGTTATATAGAAAGAAAGCAAAGGGAATGAAAACCTGGCTTACTTTATTTGCTCACTACTGGTGCACAACATGAAGAATATAGTATAATGGCCAAAGGAAACAAACAGGAAATGCAAGCTTTTATGTCTGATGTTATTTTGGATTTCGAAAACATGCAATTCTATTGATGATAACATTGCTTTTATGTTTTAATTTTTATACTTAAGCACTAAAAACTAAAAAAAATGTAAAACGTATAGTTTACTCAAAAATATTATACACATAAAAAAAATGCTACAACACAAATGATTAATGACTAGTTGACAAATAAAAGAGTCTCCTGCCGATGCGCAATATCACGATAATTTTTGTATGAACGACTTTAATTTTCGGAATATGTGCTCGGACATAAATCGTTCACCATGCAAAGTATAAATGCGATGCAATATGACAAAACACAAAACGTGCAAAAAAGCAAAACATTAAAAACAATGAAAAAAAAAATTAACGAGAGCGCTAAACCTTAACATCTTTACATCAATTTAGTCATACGCGTATATAACAATATTTCATATATTATCATGAACAAAAAAAAAAACGAATTAATAATAAAACGGTAAAAAATGTTCATAAGAAAATTAACAAATTTATATACAAATATATTATACATAAACTGATTCAAAAAATTTATATCTTTGTATCAGTTTGTATTGGCCAAAAACAATTGCTCTATGCGGATTACTACTTGAAACTCGAGTAATCGAGCGCAATAAAAACTTTCTTTTCTTGAAGCATTTGTTTCTGTTTCCTCTTATCAGTAGTTTTCGTGACTTTGTAAGCGATTCATTTCAAAAACAACAATCCTTAAAGTTGTAAGTTTTCTTAATGTACTTTTGTTAGTCTAATCCGAGGGGTAAACAACTCTTATAAATAGCGTACAAATGATTCACAAATATGAATTCTTTAAAAGAATTCACAATATTTTAGAAAGAATTCACAAAGTGAATTCACAAAGTTCACAAACATTTCAAGAAATTATATAACCTATAAAGATTTAAAATCGATATTGCGCATGCGTTTAATGTTTTTCTAAGCGGTATATTTAAATTCTCACAAATTCACATTTTTTTCACCTGAATTCACATTTTTTCACATGAATTCACATTTTTTTCGCATGAATTTACATTTTTTTCACATGAATTCACATTTTTGCGAATTCACGTTCAATTCACAATCCAAATGTTCATTCAAATGTTCACATGAAGTCACAGAAGAATTACCAGGGAATTCACACTAAGTGTACAATTTTGTAACTAGTTGTTCACCCCTCGGTCTAATCTAACAATTAAGAAATTTCATTTAATCCTGTGTTAACATAATTCTCTACTATAGTCATTGTCTAACAGAATATCATGAAATTAATACAACATAAAGTTAAATTTAATAAATCCATGCGTTAAATTCGCACCGCACAATTTTCCGATCGGATACACTACGATTTCGTAGAACTCGTGGATTGTAAAAGGAATTTTGATCGGAAAGTGGAAATTGCTCAGAAATTATAATTACTTTTACAATCCACAACTTCTACTAAATCGTAGAGTTATGGCCGGAAAGTTCTGTGATGCGAATTTTACGCACAAGGAAGCCAAACAAACCTGAGATCCGTTAAGGCTCGACACTGAAAATTTACATGAATCCAAAGATTTTATTTCGTCTGTTAAATAATTCTTATAAAATAAGTACATCTAAGAAAATGTTATGCGAATTGTTATTAATAAGGGTATTAAAACTACTGTTTACGGTATAAAAATAGAAAGAGTGCAAACAGTTTTAGCCGACGTAACGTTAAATTTCATTTTATAAGTTTGTAATTCCGAGCAGAATTTGCCAAAAAATAATGAAGAAGTAAAAAGTAATCAAGACTTTTTCGCTGAGATACGGACATGCAAAAACAGAAAAAAATTCCCAGTCAGAGAGAGAATTTTTCCTGTAATAATTAATTTCTAAATTCTAAATTACCTACAGACTTCGATTGTAACTTGAATTTAAATTAGATAAATATCTGTATTTTAAATGACTGAATCAAAATATAAAACAAATTGACATAATTGTTTCAACCGTATCCTGAAAACTTAATCATCTACTTTTTGGTTTAAATATATGAAATTCTACATAATTTGAATCACCTTTGCGCCTGGTTTTGAAACAATAGTTGCAAAGCCGACACAAATTATGTAGAATTTCATGAGTTGCGTTCAACTGCGTTTTGCTCTTTTACATGAAACTTCTCTCCTTTGATAAAAAAATTAGTGCTAATCCAAAGATTACATTGTGACTGATTGCTCTTTTTATGAAATGTGAAATAAATAAAAAAATGTGAAGTGATAAGCTATGTCAACACTTACAGATAATGTAAATGTCAACACAGGTAATATATTAACTAATTACATTACTGAGAATGTCAATTATTAATTAATTCAATTTATCGCAAGTAACTTCTAGAGTTGCGAGGTTGGTAACAATGTTTGACTGAAGATAAAATAATAGCCAAATTTGGCATTAGATAAATTTTGCAGTCATGGCAATGCTATCAACCATCTCAGTTAATAAACAAAATTTCTTAAGCCGATTACAACTACATTTGCAATTTCATTTGATAACCTTAATGATAAGACTGGTATGACATATTTTAATATTATTGTATTTTAGCTCAATATATAACTTAGAAGAAGATCTAAGCTGCCGGTCTTCTTGTTTGCAAAAATAATTGGAAGATAAATACGGCACTAACTGCGTCTCTCAACCGATGACACTTCATATTGTCGTTATTTATGATACTATACTTAAATATTTTAAAGTAAAATGTAAAATATTTGAAAGTTAGTAATTTAAAATGCCAAGAGAAAGGTTCTCTTCATTGCAGTTCAATTTTTTACACGAGGGGTCGACAATCTTTTTGGATTGCGGGCCACTTTTAAAGAAAAATTTTCTAAAGGGAGAAAACTAATAGCAAGCTAACCAAATGCTATTCAAAAGTAGGAAACTGAAAATTCAAAAAGAGTAGGAAACTCTAAAACTCACTATACAAAATTCATCACTCAAAATTTCACAAAACGGTGTTAGTAGAAAACTACCGCTGTCATACTAAAATTGCAGAGTTTCACATTAACAATTGGGAAAACTAAAATGTCCAAATGGAAAATTGCCTCCAAATGGAGAATTGTCAATCACTTTATATCTTTGCATATTATTAATGTTGAAGACGGAACTTGAATATTTATTTGTACAAATTATTAATGTAAGATATGGAAACAAGTAAAAAGGATAAAACGGATCGTTATGGGTAAGTAAGAAGGATAAGAAGAATCATATAGGGTAAGCAAAAAAGGATATTTAATATTTACTTTTAATTTACCATTTATTTACTTTATTTACTATCTTTTTACCATTTATTTGCTATTTATTTTCCATTTATTTAATATATGCATAAGATAAATGAGGATAATGAAAGATTCTTAAAACAAAACAAATTATTTAACTTTTCACTTTTAAAATGTCCATTCTTAAATAAAGTGTTTACTTCTATTTATATGGTAAGAAAAATAAAACAATTCTTACAGAATACTTAATAGGTACAATCTGTCCTGGTTGCAAAAAAGGTGAATGTCACTTGCAGCGACCATGCAATTTGTTTTCAAGAAGTAATATAAGCAATTTCGTTGTATTCGAATTTGCATGTGCAATAAGTTCATCCAAGTCTAATTAATCCAAAAATTATGTAATCATTTTAAATCGATAAAACGAATTCATAAAACAAAAAGTGAATAAAATGGAAAATTTAATTATTATTCTCAACGATATATGGTAAAATGTTAATGACCTTAAAAACCTATTACGACTCATCAATATTTTCAACTTCGTTAGTTCAATATGAGGAATAGGATTGAGTTTTGACAAACTGAGAAAATGTATAAGAATAATGAAATTACATTAATTGTAATAAAATTTTAAAGTGTCTCTTATGGTAATATTTACACTAATAATGAAAATAACAATCAGAATCTGTGTATTCAAATGTATTCAAATGCAGGGTAGAAGTCTCATTGCAGCATGTTCTTTTTCATCATCTTCTTCATTACATATTGTAAGAAGAGATACATACTTTCGTATTTGAACAGCCATTTTATACAAGTTTACGAACTATGTCTGATAGTGGTGAATATTCAACGATAGAATCGCTTAGAATGAGACAATATGTCAGAGTATTTCCTTTATATAGTTGATCTGCTTCAAATTCAATTTTTAAATCAATAGTTGATGATTTAACATTTTCATTTTGTCGTATACATACCTAAAAACATACCTATCCTTAATTTAGAAATGGATCAACATCGCTTGATTATATACCATAATAACTAGATTAGAATTTAGTGTACATGTAATAATAGCCTAACCAAAAATTACCGGATTTTATAGCTACATTTAAATTAACGCATGGGAACGATTCTTAATTTAGATGTAGCTTTATGTTTCTGATTTGACAGTGGTCAAATTGAGCTATGATCTATCCATGATTGTTACTTCTATTTTTTTGAGACGCAATGATATCATATCGTGGTCTTTCCAAACTCGTCGATGTCTTCACCGACCATATATCTCTGTCACTCTGCCTCAAACCAGGTCAATCATAACGGTCGACCTCCTGTCAACTTTTCCATCAATAGCAATTTAATTTCATCCATCATATGAGGTACATGCAAGTCAATATCGGGACCAATGGGACCAATATAACAATTCTTATCGGTTCCAGAGCGAAGCAATATTAAATCCTGCCGTGCATTTAAAACCATCTCATTATATATTCTGCAAAACTTAAAAGATAATGCAATAATGAGCGAAAAACGTTTTATTTTCTTCCGAGAAACTTGACAATTTTCCAGTATTTGCCCATCCTGCTAGTTGTTGTACATGTGCATTATACATTTTAAATGTCAGCAATCCTTTGATTCTAGTAGTGAATCCAACATCTCACCAATGTTAACTTAAGAGGAACAACAAACGATCACAGAAGCAGAAACAAGTATGGTAACATGGAAAGTTGCAATTATAAAAGCATAACAGAGTGAAGCTGAAAAAAAATGAAAATGTTTTGAATATATGTGCACCGAACCAGACAAACTGTTTTTATAGCAATTATTCTATCATCATTTTTATTCGAAAATTGTTTTCATGTATTTAAAACAAAAAAAATATCGAATAATGTTTTGGGATTGTTGAAATGGTACCACATATTTTTCATACCATTAGTCTAAGAAGACATTGAACCCCAAATTAGGAATTCGCCAACCAAAACGGTTGTTTTATGGCTTTTATCCAAAAGCGTTTAACAAAATCGGTACACTCAATTATTTAAATCGCTACCGAAATTCTATTGTATGGCCTGTTCTGGATAAAAAATATCAATATTCAATTAATAGAGAACCAACAAGTAAGACAAGCTTTTCCGAATGCTACTAGATTTGTTAATTTATATAAATTTATTACGGAATCTAATTAGCAATTAAATCTGTACTAATTTCGCTTAGATATTTTTTACTCATATTACAGAAACTCGTAAATCGGATCAACCGGAATCGTTACTCTGAGGTTGTGAACCATACACCTATAGGTATAACAACATAGCATAGACATATAGGCGCCGCGACGACGCGTCTCAGGACTCCTCTTACCCCGCTTACTCAACGATTCGGTCGCCATGACCACTAAAGCGAAACAGCTCTTTTCTTGCACACTCACTTCCTTTATTTCATTTTTTGCAGCTATATGCAATACATATACATTAGAATGTTTTTTCATCAGGCAACAGTGCGAATGAGAGCTAGAAAATTCCAATAATGTAGACTGTAGACGTCTAGCACAGATGCATAGAGTAATACGACTTACTGCAGTGTAGAGGGATGAATCATCCCCTTCGATGAGTACACATACGCAAAGTATGGAATATAGGGATTGTTTAGGCAAGTCCGCATATTGTCAGCACAATAAACTAAAGCAGACAAATAGGAAAAAAACAATTTGTCCGATGAATGGAATACCGGACGTAGTACTCGACGAAATATTGTTTATGTTGTGCTTGCGTTTTGTTATATTCCGTCCGCGGGTATATGGGTATATCCCAGATGCAAGAGAGTTGCGGGTTGATGGTGTACTTGTAAAATAGCTGCACTACTTAAAATACCGTGTATACACAGGCAAACCGATAGATGGAACAACTTTATTACTTTCTGGCCACATACCGAAGGTATGTAGGAATAAGAAAGTAAAGTGATCATGAAAAAAATTAAAGTTTTATTTTTCCCTGATTCGTGGAGATCCGTTGACCCCAGGTCAAAAAATCAGCTTTTTGGTCTGATGTGTTTGGGTGTGGGGCGCGCGCGCGCGCGTGTGTGTGTGTGTGTGTGTGTGTGTGTGTGTGTGTGTGTGTGTGTGTGTGTACAAATTTGCGGACAAACCGAGCATCGTATCGGATTGAAATTTGATATCTGGGCAGCTGTCCCTCCCGATTGAACCTGGAGTAAAAAATAAACAAAATCGGCTGGGATAGAAGACACATTTACTTGTAAGCCAAAACGTCCAACTCGCTAAATATTGATTGTAGCATAAAAGTATCTATATAATCTCCGAATTAGTTTTCAATTTCTTGCAAGATTTGCCATTAACATTTCTTCTAGAGCTAATGGTTCGGAAGATATTTGCTACCATTTCAACAATCCAATAACAGTCACCAGCATAAGAATAGAATAGAACAATGATACTAAGGCAACTCTCGATCACTCTGACACGATATTGACAATTAAACTTCATAGGAAGGATATGGTTATAAATATTGAAACTGACGTTAGACGTCATTGAAATTAAATAAATCGGTACGCGTTCGCACCGCACATCAACTTCAACACCATATCAACTTCGATTTCGTACAACTCGTGATCGTAAAAGTACTTGTGATCGGAAAGTGGAAATTGCCCAGAAGTATAGTGACGTAATCAATATTATTTCCACTTTTTGATCAAAATTACTTTTATGGTCGACGAGTTCTACGAAATCGTAGTGGATATGGCCGGAAAGTTGTGAGGTGCGAATCCGTACCGATTTTTATGTACCAATTTAAATCACGACATCACTCTCGGAATCACTACTGTTGCTTACGAACACGTCGAACGCAGGTTGAAACGTCAAACGATCAAACGTTAAACGCAAGTCGCGCGCAAATTTACACGTCGAACAATCTCAAAACGTATGCAATTCAAACAACAATTGTCAGTAAAAGCATAGGAAATGGAACGAGAAAGATGAAGATGGACTGAAGTGTTACGTTTTACGTAACGCAACAGTTTTATATGATAGTGCTGTTAGAGGACTCATTATGCAACTTCTTCGCGTGCCGAAATTTTGCAATCATTATTCCGATTTGTATTTTCGAGGCTACCACGACATTCTTTTCCTAACGCTCGGTTTTCATATTTTTCATCCCTGTATTGTCAGCTGCTGTAAGATTTTTATAGTGTTAAGAACTTCTCTCTCTCTTTTTTTCATTTTTTCTAAAACTGTTGCATTCTTTGTGTCTATGGCCATCGTATTTTCAGGATCCGTGTATACACCGAGCGTTCAAACGCCTCTAGTCGCTTTATTTAATGACCGTGCCTCCATGCCCTAATACAACCCACTAAATACATAACATTTTATTAGGGGATTCTTCATATTTATGCTTAGGTCTTTACTGAAGAATACCGTTTCCATTTTGGTAACGTTGCATCTCTCTTTTTCTATTCTTGACATTATTTCCGCTGTTATTATTTCCAGGCAAGTATATGTTTCTACTTTTTCTACTCTTTCGTTATTTTATGCAACTGCGCTCTATTGCATAAATTATTCATAACATAGTGGGTGTGGAAAAAAATAAAATCGAAATTTATAACTGAACGCTGAACATTTCCGGTTTTACCGGAAATCGCACCAACTTCCTTAGTGTAAATAATAAAAAATACATTAAATAGTTCTAGACTGAGATTAATTTGTTTATCTTTAGTACCAGGGGTATTTGATACGCAGGTTTATCAACAATAAAATTCTGATTCTTGCTAAAAACATCAATATTGTGGGTCAATTTATTGTGGTAAATCTTGAAAACTGTTCCATTGATATTTTTCGAGATATGCGAGGTTAAATTTTTGGAAATTTTTCAGTTTTCTCGCTCTAGCGTGTAAAAGAGGCAACATTTTCAAAATCTGAAGATATCATGTTCGTAATTATTAAATTTTGTACCTACCTTTTTGCTACTTTAACCGACTACGTATCTCTTCAAAGAAAAAAGTTAGCAACAGTGTAAGAGTGGATCTAGGCCACCCTGTATTAGGGTAAAATTTGTCTACTTATAGAAATACGTAAAATTTCAAGTTCCAATTCTGTTGTGTCAATAAGAAATTATTAAATTGTAATTTGAAAAAGGTAATAATACATGGCCATAAGTTCCGAATAAAATGACAAACTTGTAGTTAATTTCCGTTGCAAACGTAAGTTATGACAATGTGAAGATATTTTATTTTGTCCTATTCTAAACCCATTATCTGAAATTTTCAGAATAGAAGTTAAGAAACTTGTAATGTTAAAAAATCTACCTGCATAGACTTACATTTTAATATTAAAAGAAAAGAGCAAATGTAAAAGCGTAGCATATAAATTTCATATAAGGTGGAAATTGATGAATGATAAATTATATTCTTTAGCAAATTATAAAAATTGCAGTAATTTTCTTCAAAACATTAGTTTAAACAGTTTTATTTACGGCCGAACAAAAAGGAAACTAATATTATGAAAATATATACTCTTACCAAAGCACATAAAATGCACAGAATTAAAAAACAAATATTAATATATACGAATAGGTACACACATAGCAAAAACATAATTTATACGTTTTTAGTCAAATATGCCCGCAGGATAATAAAACTAAACAAAATAAAATTCAGTGGATAACGTAAGTTTATTGCGGCTTTTTATATTCTTTACTTTTAGAGAGATCATTATTTAAAAAACTTTTGGTGCCCCCGCGTGTGCCCAATATTCATTGAGTATCCAATGTAGGCAATTTGTTTTATTTTTTAAAAACTGAGCTTTGTTATTTTTGTTAAAATAAATATGTACCGGGCACCGTATAATTTTCCGAGCGTGTATTAGATATCGGGGAAGCTTTATCCGAAAGTAGATTTGATATTTTTGTATCTCCCAATTTCTGTGCATAATTTCTACTTTCCGATGAATTGTTTTTCTACAAAATCTAGTCAACGGTCGAAAAGTGGCACCCCTGTACCGCAACCCCTGGCTTAAACATCCATTTCGACTTTAAACCTTTTCAATATAGTTCTTTACTTTCCTACTTACCGAAGGTGTAGTAAAAGAAAAGATAGGTTTGGTGTTTTAGTGTTCTAAAGTTGCATAAAGAGGAACGAGTTCACAATACACGACTTTTTGAATTTATTTTACATATTAAATAAATCGGAGCATTAAATTCTACCGCACAAGTTTCCTAATATATCCCCTTCGATTTCGTAGAACTTGTCGACCGTGCAAATAATTTTGATCTGAAAGTAGAAAGGACATAGATATTACATTGTGATATTTTCTGTACAATTTCCACTCTCCGAGCAAAATAGGATAGTTCACCTCATTGGAAAATGTACAAAATTGTATATGTACATGTTAATTTGATGTCTTCTAATTATTGGTCTTAGATTTTAAAATTATTCATTAGTTGTTAATATAATAAAGAAAATAATTCTCCAAAATTTGAAACTCGCGCCACCGTGACGTCATCGGGGGGACAATTTCGCACGTTCTCGCAAGCTACCGAAAGTACGCGATCGTCTGTTTACAAGCGATAAGCTGCGTTCAGCTACTGAGACAGAGTTGTAGTATAGCTGGAGTGGTGTTGGAGTGTATATAGATAGCTCCATTCACCCTTTTTGGAATAACCGAATGACTAAAGTGCGTTTAGTTTAGAGTGAAAAGAGTCAATAGAGTTGAATAGCCGAACGCGGCTATAAATGCTTTCACACCTCCTTTGATTACGTCACGGCTCCCGCGAATTTTGAATTAATTAATTTTTAATAATTTTTTTAGCATATAAACAACTATATTTTAAAAAAAAGTAAAAATACGGGCCAATTATTTTTCTACGTAGATTAGAAATATGCAATAAAAAAATTGACCAAACTACCCCATTACTTACGGTCAACGTAAGTAATGGTCGGGAAGTTGTCCGGTGCGAATTTAACGCACCATTTTTTTTAAATAAAAGTGTTAGAGCGTAGTATATTTTGTTTTTTAACTGCTAATGGTTCTGGGGATTAACAGTTTTGTAGGAAATAGGAAAAACTTTACGATATTTGCTGTTAGTTGCTAAAATATTTAGCTAGTTATTTGATATTTTACGTTTTCACCTCAAAGTAACGGTATTTTAAAGCATATCTACTCAGATATAAAGTTTTATCCAGATACATACATCTTGGTGCACCATTTCATTTTTATATGTGATATAAATTAAAAAAAGTTGTGCAGTGTGAGCCCGTTCCACTTCAACTTTATAACATGGAAAAATACAAGACTGCAGAAAAAAACACCTTCATAAATCATATTTGGAACACCCTGTATTCCGCTTATTTGAAGTTTTCGCCAATGTGATAAATCTTTGATATATTATATTTGAAACACCCTGTATATTGCACATTTAGAACACCCTGTGTTTTGCCTATTTCGTTTATAACAAACTCCTCTACGTTTTCCTGTCAATTTTGCTTTATAATGGACTGTAACTATACCTATTCCGTTACCGCTAACCCTCCAGCATACGTTTTGCATAGTTCTGTTTATATTGACATGAAATAGTCCGTTAACTTAATCCGTAGTCTGTAGCACAGAATGTATACTAACAGAAGCGACACTTCGTGTCATTTACATTGCATTTTGACAGTGCTCGTGTGGCATAGCGTACCCAGGGGGGGGTGCACGGGTGCAATTGCACCCCCCAAAATTTCCATTTTTTTTATATATAGGTTATTCAGAAATAACCTGCTGTATTATTTATAATTTATTTCCTACGACTGCACCCCCCAAGAACTAATTCTGGCCACTGTCGTGTGGTAACCTTCGGTGATGAAATTATACATCGTATTTGAACGGAATAAGTTAACAGTCTTTATAAACCAGTCTTTAGAGTAATACTCTTCTGTTCCATTCTTATTGTTTTGTGAGTGTTACTAATTTTTTTTTATCTCACAAACTCCTACGAAGAATATTATAGGAATTGAAACGTAGAAAATGAAAAACTCTACAAGAATATATTTATTGGCCGATTTTGTTCATTTTTGACAATTTCCATTTCAATATGGTTTGGTGTACTGCAAAAATTCCGGTACTTACTGTGCCACACTGAATTCTATAAATATAAAGAAAAATATGGAAGTAGTATCTTCTAACTATTTGCTCAATTTCGAACCAGGGCCGGGATGTTAGAACTCGGCGAGAAGATCGTAAGGAGGAAACATAACGAGCGAAAAGTTTTCACTCTGTTTTTATGAATATTCATGGTTACAAATGTTGCTTTCTCTACCAGGCGAAAAAGGGTGAATATGAAACCATGGGAGGCGTAGCCAGTGACAGCGAGAACTTTTCGCTCATGTGTCTTGTCCCGAAAACCCGACTTGGATTTTTTGGGCGAATCCCTTACTTTCCTATAACTTTAATTTTCAATTGCACAGCAATTTCGTGATAAGAAAACTTAATTAAGCTCATTTCTACTTTTAGATCAAAAATACTTTTACAATCGACGACTTCTACGAAATCATACGGTTTCTGGTCGGAGTTGTGTGCGGTGCGAATTTAACTCACCTATTAATTTTTTACGAAAATAAAATAAAATTTATTTAAGTTTGTGAGATAATTAATTCTGAAAATTTCAAAGACGTCACACATCTAAACATAATGAAAGGCCAGTAAACACAATGAACGCCCAGAATAGAATATACGTTTCCATGATGACGCTCTTACATTCTTAACACTCCAAATTGGTAAATGAAACGTTATGTGAAGCATATGAAGTTGTGTGTGGATGTGTTCCGTCGTGAATAAAATTTCTGCCAGACCAAGCAACGTATAAGATGAAACTTGTTATGTGGGTATAAATAAAATCGGTTGGTAAAGAAGGAAGGTATTGGATGTCAAAATAATAATTTCTGGTAGAGCTTCCAATTCATTACATTTCAACACTTATAACATTTTCTCGTAGATGCATAATTTGTGAGATATGAATTCGTAAAATTTCATATTAAAAACCACAAATTAATGAGAATATAATATACGCATGGTTACTATGGCGCCGCTCTAAAATTCTAAATCCTAAACGAAATATGTAATATACAGGTTTTAAATATGCAGTATATAGGGGGTTTCAAATATTTTTCTGTACTTTAAAGTTATTTTTTAATTTAATTTACGTATAAAATAAATCGGTGTTAAATTCGCATCATTTAAAAATAATTTCGATCGGAAAAAGGAAATTGTACAGTAATTTAGTGATATCAAAACGTAATCAATCTTATATCCATTTTCCGATCAAAATTAGTTTTACGACCGACTAGTATTACGAAATGGTATTGGATATGGTCGGAATGCGATGCGAATTTAACGCACCGATTTTTACTTTCCGGCCATATGACCAAGGGACATAGGTTTAGGAAAGTAATGTAATCGGAAAAAATCAAAGTTTTATTATTCCCTGATTCGTGGAGATCCCAGGTCAAATATTGACTAACTTGTCTGATACCCGTGTGTGGCTGTGTGTGTGTGTCTGTGCATGTGTGTGTGTATATATGTATGTGTGTGTATGTGTGGGTGTGTGTGTATGTGTGGGTGTGTGTGTATGTGTATGTGTGTGTGCATGTGTGTGTGTGCATGTGTGTCTGGCTGGCTGCTGCAGTGTGAACAAACCATGCAACGTATAGGGATGAAAATTGGTACGTTAAAACATAAATTTGCGAATCACGGGCAAACAAAAAGTGCGTGCTTGTAGGGAGTCCAAGTCTCACAATTTCAACACCTATAACGTTTTCTCGTAGGATGCGCGCGCGCGTGTGTGTGTGTGTGTGTGTGCGTGTGTGTGTGTGTGGTGTGTGTGTGTGTCTGTGTGTGTGTGTGTGTGTGTGTGTGTGTGTGTGTGTGTGTGTGTGTGTGTGTGTGTGTGGGAGCGGAAGTGCGGGGGGTGGGGAGAGGGTGTAGATCTCGG
>JARJEB010013082.1:0-16196 GCA_030264535.1 Liometoxenus newtonarum | reverse complement strand
CTGTAAATGTATCAATAATACATGTTTACATTAACTTTTCTTGTAGTGGGATTTGATTGTAAACAAACAATTGTCCTATTTCCCAAAGCAAAACAACCAGAATGTGCGATGCCTGCAATCAAAAAGAAAAAACTGGATACATCTACGAAGAGTTTGAAAAAAACTGAGCCGAAAAAATTGCGTCCCATTGACAGTTACTTTCAAAAAATAAAAAGGACTTCTTCAAAAGTGTTGATTAAAAATAAATCTTTAACGAGAAAATTATCAACGTCTCAGTTAGATACTTCAAAACATGTCCCCATAATTCAAGTGACATCGAACATTCATTTGCAAAAAGAAAAGAATATACAAGCCAATAATATCAAACTAGTGTTACAAACCAGTGATGAAGCAATCTCAAGAAGATTTACTCAAGAGCAAAACACAAATGAAGTTCCAGTGAGTAAAACAGCGCCCAAATTAAATACGCGTAAAAAGAAAGAGTGGGACGTAAACGATATTTATGAATTTGTATTGCGTAGAAATGCACAAATTGCAAAGCCAAGTGAAAATATGTTGAAGTGGACATTAAATTCAATTTCAAAGTCAACAAGTAGCAAGGCGTCTGATAGCGGTACATCAACAAGTGGTTGTCAAAGTGTTATTTGTTTGGAGACAAATAAATTTTGTAAGGAACACAATTATTGTCATTATGGCCTGTGTGAAAATCAATTGGGAATTATCAATGGGCAATGTAATCATAAAGATGAGGCAATCCTTGAACGTGGAAACTCTATGCATCAGAAAGTCAATGTGTTACAGAATATTATAATTCAGAAAGAAGAAAACAGCAAACTTTCCCAACAAGGTAATCAAACAAAACCAAAGCTGAGTCCTTTAAAACATAATTCAAGTAATAGTGCATTCCGTATCATAAACAAAACCAAAACGTCAAATAAGTTTGATAAAATTGATAGTGAAATGAAGATTTGTTCATCAGGCCCATCAGATGAAACATACAATAATAATTCAAATAAATTTGACCATTCAGCGAAGAGGAAAATAAATTTTGACATAGAAGTGCCTAGTTCGTTTTTGAAGTGGACGGGTGTACTTCAGGAACTAGGAAAGCCGAAGACGATTCAGGAACAACCAAAACCAACTCAATCTAAGAAAACTGAAACAAAACGAGCAAAGTGTTCATTGGAAGTTGATGCGATCGGTTGTTCATTGGAACACTCTATCGCTTCAACTTCAAGTGTTAACTTTAACAATTCCTCAAGCAAATCCTCTTATAATTCGAATACCAAAAAAGTACGTAATTACAAATATAATCGCAACAAACGAAACGCCCCAAAGCGAGAAGTGAAATTAGATAATTACTTGGAGAATAATTATTTTGCTAACATGTCTCATAAGCAATTAACACAAATCCCTTCGAAGGCTCGACAAGAAAAAGATATTATTGACTTGGACATGGAAATACTTGCAGACAAAGAAGTTCAATTGCTTCTGCCTCAGCAGGAATTCAGCGGTTCTGATGAAGAATGCGGAAATACTAATAATAAATTTGTAAATTACGCGTGCACACAGCCATTGAAAAAAAGTAAAACGATAAATACCTTTGGAGGATTTGCGCAAACCAATCAACCAAGTGTGTTTCAAAATTATCCTGAGATTGATGACTTGAATGGGGATTATGCATCAGACAAAGAAAATGACAAAAACGGTCAGTTCGGCAATAATTTGTTTACACAGGATATAACCTTCCAACATAGATCTCTGCAATTATCACCAATAACACAATTTAACTTGTTCGATGACAATTCCGAGATTGTTTGGCCTTTTAATGACGCTGAAACAAATAAAGTAAATATCAGGGAGAACGAAAATTGTGATAAAGAAAAACGAATCAACGGTAATCGCAGTTTTCAGCAAAAAAATATACAATCTCAGGAAGGTACTTTTGATTGTATTGACGTTATTGGTGCACATGATTCACCGAGAGTATCATTTAAAAAAGGTACCGAGCAACAAAAACGGGGTAACACTTCCACACGTTCACAATATACAAACTTGTATGATGAGGACGAGGACCAATTTAATTCCGAAGAAAATGAAAATTTGGAGTGTGAACGAAATGATTTCCAATCAAATTTCCATCCGAATCGGACTCAAAACTATGACAGAAACAATGCCAGTATTGACCGTTGTTACAATTATTCAAACAATAACGTGTTTGATAAAGAAATGCCCGACGAAAATGCACATTGTCAATGTAGACGTAATTTATCAACAAGTTTCAATGGAGACTTCCTTAATTCAGGAAATTACAATAAAAACATTGGAAATACTATTGAAAATGATGCAACTGGAAAGTTTAAATCACGTATTTCTCAAATGGCTTCTCAAGAAAATCTAAAACCAAAATATACTCAAGCCACAAAGTTCAGAAAAGTCAAGACTTCAAAAAAACATTTATCAAGACCGAAAAGTGCAATCGTTTCAGAACCAGCACCACAATTTCTCGATGTACAACGCAATTATCGCAATGAATTCACTTCCAAGTCTGAAGTTAAAAGTGGGACTGGGAAGTCCAGGACGGAAATGAAACACGCTCGGAAATCATTTGATTATGAGGTACTTCTTGTAAGTCATATTTTTGCTAAGTAGTATATTTATATAAGTATGGTATTTGGTTACGTATTTCAGCAAACAGCAGATACAACACAAATTCGTAATAAATTTGCCTACACAAAGAAAAAAGCCAATGCCTGGCCAATGGATTTCAAAACATTATTGGAAGAAGAAACGAAAGAAACAAATTGTAGTGTAAATGATGCTAATATAAAATTCCAAGTTTGTAAGCAAAATGCTCCTATCGAGGATTCTAAGGATTATCAGCCTAGTGCAAACAAAAAAGTTACGAAACCTAAGAAAAAATTGAATTGGCGTTCTCCTTTGGTTTCACAACAGGAGCGGTATTCGCCAACATTTTCTATGTACGTAACATTATAAATTGATTATTATTTCTAGAGATGAGCGGTGGAAAGTTTCCATTTAGTTTAGGACATTTTAATGTACACGACTGACTACACTTTCATAAGTTGTGGGAGAAACGCTGATTTGGCGCCCATATAGGTACAGGCACAAATGTCCAAGCTTACAAATTTACCTACTTAGTGAAAGGATGATGTCCGTTTAAATGTCCTAAAAAACTTCATATTTATTTAAAAAATGTCCGGACATTTATTCGGACACGTAATGGAATAAATGTTCGAACATTAATCATCTCTAATTATTTCTATTCTTTATTATAAATATCTGTTTTTTTTTTGCTTGATCCTCATAAGTAGTCAAAATTGAATTTTAAAACAAATGTTTGGTTTGTTTTCTGAGTAGATCGGATTCAGTGGAACCTGTGCAACAAGATTATGTAGATGCGGAACAAGACGAAGCCAATCAATCGGATCCAACGAACCGAATCAATCTTGACCTTCAAGACCAAACTCAAGAATGGGTAGAAGTGGATAGTGAATATGAGAATAATGCAGTGAATAGCTCTGACTGTCAATCAAGCGAATATATAAGAGAAGAGAAAGTAGTTGAAGACCGACTTGATATAACTTTCCATCCAGGCTTCCCATTCCTGCCATTCTGGAAATAACGAGAGAAACAATTTGTTTTTTTAACCTTTCAATCAATGTTTTCAATTTTTAATTAGAATTAGTTATTTATTCATTTCTAAGTTTATTATTATTTATGGACTTCTAAAATGATTGTACTCATTGCAATTATTTCCGTAGTCATCAAAATTCTGTTATTTAAAATTTAAATTTGGTGTTCAATTTAGTATTTATATTTGCCGCCATTAAATGATAGTACATGTTATTCCCAGTAGAATAAGCGAAGCGCTGTAATCGCGACATCCAGCCACATGCTGATGCGAACTCGTAAATGTTTAAGATAATGGAAATCGGGCATATTTTGAATAAATTCCAGTAATTTAATACAAAGATTTGTTAAGTTTTGGTTAGCGTCCTAACGAGTGCACGAAAATGAGTACGATATTAGAGAAAATTGCGGCCATAGAGTCCGAGGTAATGCTTTTATTCATTCCCATTGACGGTACGATATGACTTAACCTATTTGTATGTTCCTTAGATGGCTAGGACCCAAAAAAATAAAGCAACAGCTGGTCATTTGGGCTTACTGAAAGCACGTTTGGCTAAACTACGACGTGAACTGATTACACCCAAAGGAGGTGGCGGTGGAACTGGCGAAGGTTTTGATGTTGCTAAGACTGGCGACGCTCGAGTTGGTTTTGTTGGATTTCCATCTGTGGGGAAGTCAACTTTGTTAAGTACTTTGGCTGGTGTATATTCGGAAGTTGCTGCCTATGAGTTTACAACGTTGACTACTGTTCCTGGTTGTATTAAGTATAAGGGAGCCAAAATTCAAGTAAATGCAATATTAGTAAATTTAGTGATGGGATTTGCACCGGGTGCAAACGTTTATGCATCATTTGATTGCACCGGGTACTATCATTTCCACCTATTTTTCACTCGAACTACTCTGAGTAGTTTGCAACTACTTTGAGCAGGTCGGAACTTCTCTGAGTAGTTTACAGTGGTACATCGGAAGCAATGCGCCGGGTGCAATGATGAATGCATCGAATGCACCCATTGGACGACGTCTAATTCGCCAATAAGATTCAAATAATTTTAAATTTTAAGGTTATGGCGGCAATCTGATTGCACCTTCGGGTGCAAACGTTTGATTGAACTCGGAGCAAACGAGTGCAAATCCTGCCATCACCAATCCAGCTTAAGATCTTAATAATTAAGACTAGATTTATGACGATTGCAATTTGTCTAAAATTAGGCAACTGTTTGACTAGAAACATCATACAAATTGTTGAGAGTTTTGATGTATATTTCAATTTGCAGTTACTGGATTTGCCTGGTATTATTGAAGGTGCAAAAGATGGTAAAGGTCGTGGTCGTCAAGTAATTGCCGTGGCACGTACATGCAGCTTGATATTCATGGTATTGGATGTACTGAAACCACTCGGACACAAGAAGCTAATCGAACACGAATTGGAAGGATTCGGTTTGCGGCTTAATAAACAACCACCGAATATTGCATTTCGAAAGAAAGATAAAGGTGGCATTAATTTAAACGCAATGGTGATGCAGTCCGAATTGGATGGGGATACTGTTAAGGGCATTTTGTCTGAGTATAAAATACACAATGCCGACATTACCCTGCGATATGACGCTACCACCGACGATTTGATTGATGTCATCGAAGGCAACCGTATTTACGTTCCTTGCATTTACCTACTCAACAAAATAGGTATTTACAATTTTAGAATGGTATAATTTTAATTTTAGAATTGAAATTTAAGGCCAATGATGGCATTTGCACCGGGTGGAAACGTTTATGCACCGGGTGCAATGATCAGCGCATCATTTGGGTGCATTCAGTGCAATCGTTGGATGGCGTGTTATTCGCCAATAAGATTCGTCATATTCAAACAATTTTAAGCTTATGGCGCGAATCTGATTGCACCCTCAGAGTGCAAACGTTTGATTGCACCGGGTGCAAACCGTGTTTATTTGCACCGGAAAAGAATCGAATTGCTTACACTATAGGAAAAGCAATTCGATTCCTTTCCTAAATTAAACAAACAACCGGCAGACTTCAATTGGTAATCGTCCATTTTATTACAAACACTTATGTATAATAATACAATAATGTTAGTTAATTAATATTCCGTGGGCAGCATCTGCCATGGTTTGCAGCCCATGCTATTCAAATCGGACTATTTTCGGACGATAACCTCGTTATAATGAAAGGGCGATATCTTCGGTTTCTTATCCACAGACAGAGAATTCCGAATTCCGTTTCTCAAGCGATTACGACTTCTTCCGTCCTGTACTATTAATAAAAGAAATATCAAATAATTAATAAAAAGATTAAGAGAATTGTGGTGGTGCTGAAAACTGTACTTCGGACACTGGTTTATTTTGTTTAACTTAAACGTTTCGTTCACGTAATTGTCAATTTATCACGTTTACTCTGTTTAGATCAAATAAGCATCGAAGAACTGGATGTAATTTACAAAATACCACATTGTGTACCAATATCGGCGCATCACAAATGGAATTTCGATGATTTACTGGAAAAAATGTGGGATTATTTGAAACTTGTTCGGATTTACACGAAACCCAAGGGACAGCTGCCTGATTATAATTCTCCTATTGTTTTGCACTCGGAAAGGACAACCGTTGAAGATTTCTGCAACAAATTACATCGATCGATTGCCAAGGAATTTAAATAGTAACAACCATTTAAATACTTTAGTATCCGTATTTTTCATTATTGTTTCTGTGATTATTCTAAATAACTATTTCCCATGACTGGAATTGTTGGAGTCTGAATTAATGGCGGCAAAATTAATTTTAATCGTGTGTATAAGTCCTAGATTCATTTTGTTCTGGCGTGAACCAAACTCAGTGAAACGTTAAGAAGCTTAAGAATGAAAGAAATGTATTTCCATTTTGAACGCACTCTCGAGTTTGACTCAAAATAAGACTTTAAAAAGAATACGGCTATACTTATTTTCATCAATTTTATGAACTAGTTTGGTCAATTTTTTATTCGTTTGGAGTAAAATCACCTACGGTTTGAACATCTTTATATTAACGTTAAGAAACTTTAAAATTTGTTGGTTTTGAGGCTTTGAAATTAATCTAAATTAGTCAATTTGCTTATTCAGTTTTTGCCATCCGTCTTTTATGCATTTTGTCTCTCTCGCAAGTAATATGACAAGTAGACTTTGATGCAGTTATCATAATGCTTAAAATTCTTTATTTTTTAGCGGTTACTGAAACCTTAACGTTAGTTTTAGTTTTATTGCTTTTAATCTTTTAATTTTTAATTATGGTTAACAATTTTCGAATTTTTAATTATAACATTTCTGCTTCTTTACAGTGGACTGGTTTGGGGAAGTTCTGTGAAGCATCAACCCCAAAAAGTGGGAAAAGATCACGTCCTTTGCGATGAAGATGTCGTTCAAATCGTTAAAAAGGTATGAGTACGGTCATACCGCGTGCTTTTTTACCAGAATTGTGACAGTTTGGATTCATTTCTCATCATATTTGAGGTGCATAATTTTTCTGTATACTCTATACGTCGTTGTAATGCTGCTGTAAAGAGAATTAAACGTACACATGTTACACTGTCAATTACAATCAATGTACTCTTTTAATCCATAACTGCGTAAATATATAGATACGCCCAGAGCACAATACTTGTATTATTTATTATCGAGTTATATTATTCTATATTTAATGTTTCAAAAACGTATCAACCACAAAAAGTTGTAATAACGTGGTTTACGTGAACTGATCCGAATAGTGATCGGATACCCTGGACTGCGTTCGAAAACGCACTGGCATAAAGTAAGGCAAAGTAACCTTTACTTTTCGAACGCTTACGTCGCGTTTCACGTTCAAATATCAAACTCTTCCGACTGTCATAACCAAAAACTAGACTAAAACCAGTAAAATCTCAAAGCACTTGAAATGGAGAATGAAAATGGTTTAAGTAGTTTTTTTCTAAGCAAGATGCAACAGATCAAATCAGGATCAGCAACTCATGGCATTGAGTCATGTGAACACTAACGAATCACTGCGCATATGTCAAGTAATATTTGCCGCGATTTTTGTTACTTTTAACGCGACGCTTTGACAGATTTTGAACGATTCCCTGCGACACTTGTAGTGCGTGAAATAGTAATCTCGAACGATTATTTCTGTGACAATCGCAGAATAGTTTTATTCTCGAACGCGGCCCTGGGTGCGTTCCTTTGACAAGCTGTAAATGGTCATTGTAGCGATGCAGGAAACCACCCAGGAATCCGATCACTTATCGAATCAGTTTTCGTAAATGCTATAGAACATTTCTATTTATTTTTACTTTTGCTTATGTTTAGAGTGTATTTCTTGGATAGTCCATGTCCAACGATTTACATAGAAATGTATAGTAATCTGTAGCAATAAACAACACGGAGTTGTGTTAATTATTTTTAACATTATTTAAAAAAAAAAAAACATCAGAATTAAGAGTACTTGTAAAATCCATAAAATCATAAGAAAATGTTGGTTATAATTGCTGCGTTCTTTTCGCCCGCCGAACTGGGACAAACTCAGCAAAATCAAGTTGCAGTCAACTGCATAATTAACTTGAAATTAACAGTCCTTCGGGGAGAATTCAGTTAGGTGCATTATTCGATTTGATTGAAGCAATTGTGGCGGAGAGGCGAAGCTATGCCAAATGGCCCTAAAGTGATCAAGAATCAACCCAACAGTACCGATCGAATTTTAGTAGGTAGCAGATGAACTGATGAACAGCGAAAGTGCGCGCGCATCTTTAATATAATTTTTAAGTGTTTACATGGGAGCAGTTGAGGTGCAGATAATACAAATCGACAGCAGCTTTGTTCCATATGGAGATGATTAATGTCCGGACATTTATTCCATTACATTATAAATGTCCGGATAAATGTACGGACATTACATCCGACATTTTTTCAAATAAATGTCATTTTAGGACACTAAACGGACATCATTATTATAACACTTTGTTTTAATTCAAAATTGTAGAATAAGTAAATCTTTTTCATATTTGAATCTGAAACAACTCACAAACTCGATCGTTTTATTTTTGAGGTACCTTGGGCTTCAGTGTCCTATATTTTAAGCGTCTTCGACTGGTTTGGTTTGGTTGGTTCACTTTGGTTAACCAACCGCATTCGGCTGGTGATTTAATGACGTCATATAACAATTGGTTTTATTTTGGTACGTCAAACATTGAACCAAGAAGCACGTCTTGTTTTGGTTACTTTAAAGTACATTTTTGCTTCATCATTATGACATTTATGACGTTTCAATGACCAGACAAATAACCAAACAACCAAAATTGAACCAACCACCGCCACTCGAAAACGCTTTTTGACACCAAATCAGCATTTCTCCCACCCCCAGACATTATGGACATTTATGACAGTGTCGTGTTCACATAAATGTCCTCCTAATGTCCAAAATGGAAACTTCCCATAGCTCATTTCTAATTCCATATTATCAGAATTTAATAGCTTAATCCGACCTCTATGGGTCATTTTATTGTGTAACAAGCTCGTAAACGAAGTACTGCTGCTGAAAGGTTTTTAAATTTCGCGCCATTTGGGAATTGCGCATTGCTGGTTGCATATAGAAGAAACCAGTTTTGTTCAAAATTCGAGTCGAGTCGAGAAATATCTGAAAAATATAAATATAATTGAAAATAACTACAAAGACTCGTATAAAAAAAGGTAGTTTTATTTTTAACGAGATTTTCCTTATATCATCCATTTATCTGTATTAAAATTCAAAATAAAAAAAAATTCAACATTGCCTACAAAAATGATTCCATTTTGCTTCAAAATCATTAATAACATATTAAAATGAATTATACGATAGTTGATGGATGATTTTGGCAAATGGTTGATTGCTCTTTGCACAAGTTTAGCTAGCACAGCGAGCACAATTCATTGAGGCAATTTACGAAGCAATTTAGCACGTTAATCGTAATTTGTTTGTGATAGGTCACAAACAAAAGCAATATCTTCATATTGTATCTACAATCAGGTCGGGTGATTTACCAGATTAGAAAATTGCTCCTCAATAGCAATATTATATATAAAGACAATTGTTTATATTTCAACCAACAATTCTTGCGTTTTTCATACGAAATCGTTACAACGAAGTGAAAGTTTTCATCGTAAATTTAATTTATTTAGGTATACTTATTTTAGTTTTCATATTTGACTGGAAACTGTAAATAACAATAATGAAGCTGTAATAAGAAGAATTTGCAAATTGTGCTTCAGGAATCTTCCATAATTGTTTATCTCATATCAAAAGAGGGGCCATCAATTGGATAATATTGATGCTTAAAAAATCCCATCATTTACAATTGTCGCGTTGCTAACTGGCTTCATTTTCAACATGAGCTATATAAACAACATTTATGAGTAGTTAGGTCTCAGTTCGTAATTTGGTTTTGGTTCAGTTAAGTATATCAAACGGTGAGTTTTAGTGATTTGTCTCTTTGTGCTCGAAACAGCCTCTACATACAGTGCGTTTTTTATCGATCTCTCATGGTGATTTAGAAATTTACATGGTAAAAACGTTAGGTCGTAATAATGTTTTGTTGCAAATTTTACAATTCAAAAATCACCTTTTTAATTTGTACTTACCATTTTTAAGTCAACCTGATAGTTTTTAACTATTGGTTGGAAATTGCAAAATTTGAATTATTTTTGGTAGGCAGCTGGCAGATATACTAATAACTGTGGTAAAAATCAAGTTGCCAGTTTGGTTGCCTAGCATTAAAAAATCAAAAATTTCAATTTCCTTTAATTTCGTTTTTCAAGCAATAGGATTAAACTGCTACAAATTAAAATGCTACCAATATCATGAACTAAAGTTTTTACCTTGTAATTGTAAATCCCTATGGCAGATCGTTAAAAAACGCACTGTATAAACAGAAAGGTAACTCTTAAAGCAACGAAAACTCCTTAATACCAAAATGTTTGATAAAAATATTAAAAAAATCCATTTTTACACATCTTTTTATTCTGAAAACAGAGTAACTCTAGAAAATTTACGAATTTTAAATATTTCGGAACATCCAAACTCTTCATTTTCTGGAAATGTTTGAACTCATTTTGCGATTCGATAAAATTTATCAAAAATTCTCAGAGAATTTCTCTGAACTAAAAACCAGGGGTTCTCAAAGTCCTGGGTCGCGACCCACACCGACTAAACGGAGCAAAACTATGAATTTTAAGTTTAAGCGAATGGGTCGCGCGCAAAATTTTGAGAAGCTCTGCTCTGGACTAATATTTTATTTGAAATTTAATGCACTTTAGTGTGAAAATGCGAAAACCTGGACAATTTGCCCTCGCTCTGTGTGTTTTGGCGCCTTGCATCTACGCAGTTCCAGTGAGTAAGACAACGAGTCTCCACAGCGCCTATCCGACCATTCCGTCCCCATTGGGCGACATACAAGGCTCGATTATAAACTCGCGGCTTGGCAAGCACATTTACTCATTTCGTGGCATCAGATATGCCAAGGCACCCATCAACGAACTCAGATTCCAAGTAATTAATTATCAATTTCTTTATTTATGCATCAATTTAAAACGACAATTTCAGCCTCCACAAGCTCCAGAAAAATGGGAAGGCGTATATAATGCAACCCAGGATGGACCAGCATGCCCACAACCGGGTTTTGAGCCTACAAGTGAAGATTGCCTACTGTTAAATGTCTATACAACAAAAGTATGCTACCAGATAAAGATAAGTAGTAGGAATTTGTGAGGATGACAAGACAACTTTTTTCCAGTATCCCAAGGGAAATGACTACCCGAAACGCCCTGTAATGGTATTTTTCCATGGCGGTGACTTCACAAACCAATCGGGAATGAGCACCATCTTAGGTCCGCAATATTTGCTAGATCATGATATTGTCTTGGTAACGGCTAATTATCGTTTGGGTGCTTTGGGATTTCTCAATACGGGTGATAAAGAGGCCACCGGCAATTTCGGGCTTAAAGATCAAGTCGAAGTTTTCAAATGGGTCAAGAGTAATATTGCGGCTTTTGGAGGTGATGCTGATCAAGTTACCATTGCTGGTAATGGGGCAGGTGGTTTTAGTGTTTCTCTACACTTGGTCTCACCTCTATCCAAAGGTGCGTAATATTTATTCAGTTTTTTTCTTCATTTCTCGCTTTATGTCAGTTTGATCTCGTATAATTAATGGTGAGTTTATAATTAAAAGGACTGTTCAATAAGGCAATTATTATGAGCGGCTCAGCATACGCCAATATTCCATTGTCAAACAACCAACTTGATGTTGTTCAAAAACTCGCCAAACCTCTGGGCTGCCCAATCGATTCAACCGCTAATCTGATGAAATGTCTCCGGGGTAAAACGGCTAAAGAAATTACCAATCACGTAGCAGACCTCAAAGTATTAGTCAGCAGCCAGGATCCTTACTTTCTGTGGCTTCCGACCATCGAACAGGACTTCGGTCAAACGCGTTTTCTAACTGCGCATCCCATTGAACTCGTTTCGCAAGATAAATTGAACAAAGTACCCGTTCTAATCGGCTCAACAAAGGATGAATTTGGCTGCAAAGCTTTCTGTAAGTACAAATCCAGTATCAAGTTGATTAATTTCAGATAATGTTTTGTACAAAAATTTAAATTCAATTTAATATGTATACCTAGTTTTGACCAATAATGAAACTGAATTGCAACTCATGGACAACGAATTTGAAAAGTTCGCACCTAAGGTTTTCATGTACGAAAAGGAAACCGAAAATTCGAAAGTAATATCCAAGGCATTAAGGACTTTCTATTTACCGGATGAGAAAATTGATAATTCTTCACTTTCCAAATTAGCATTGGTAAGATAATTTTGAACCAAGTTTGACTTGACAACTACTTATTTGTTTAAATAAAACCAAGAACTTAGTGTAGCTTATTCCCACCTTTACGTTTTAATCAACAGCAACTAGTTTCGAAGGTTAAACCTTCATCTTCAATATAAAAAACATAAGAAGCTTACTACTTGCTTGAGTTCTCATGGTAATGGAACCTTCACAGGATGTTCTTCCATGTTCTTAAACATGTTTAGTTAAACATGCTGGAGACTCGAGTTGGTTGCTGAGTTTTTGTGTTGGTATTGTGATAGTTACTTGATTGTTTATTGAAATTGTTCTCGATGTTGACAATTGTGTGCAGTTGACCTTTTTGGACTTGAATTATAGTTTTATTTCGTTAACTTGTGGATAGTTTTTTCTCGTTATTGGTAGACCCATGTCTGGATGAGTAGTTGAAGTTTGAGATAGTACCAGCCTGAAGATGAAGGTTTAACATTCGAAACTAGTTGCTGTTGATTAAAACGTAAAGCTGGGAATAACCTACACTAAGTTCTTGGCTTTATTTATGAAACTATCCACTTTCTACTATGGACGTTACTTTTGTCAATACTTATTTGTTTGTTTTTTTTTTAGTTCTTCACTGACGCCATTGTTGGTTTCTCTGTAAATCGAGCTGCAAATGTAATCGCTGACAAGAGCAATGAAAGTGTTTATTATTATAGTTTTACTTATGGTGGTAAATACAGCAACTTTTATGATCCGGCGTCAAATAATACGACACCATACGGTCAGTTTTTTCAATTTTCATGATCGTTAGGGGTTTACGGAAACTAAACCCACGATTGGCATTCGAGTCAATCTAGGGGCGCGCCTGAGAACAATACTATTCTGTGAGAATTGCAGAATAATGTTGTTCTCGAGTGCGGTCTAGTTTCCGTAAACCCCCATTGTCTGACGCGACGCGATTATGCTAATTCACTTGCTTCTTGTCTATATACAGGTGTAGTAAACGGCGACGACTTGATTTACTTGTTCCACTCCAACAGCATGCCAGAACTTAAAGAAGCTGATCCCGAAACCACCACATTGCAAAAAATGACTGCACTATGGGCCAATTTCGTGCAAACAGGGTAAGTTGATATAGTCTTGGTCCTTCTAATAGCGTTTTCGGACTATTGCAATCAGTGGGCACTCGGTGTATGCATGCAACCCACTTTTGTAGTTCTGCCTGAAACCTCGATCGCACTGATCGAGTAAATTATTTGGGTTCGGGCTATTTTTAAGAAAGTTGCACTAACTTTCTTAAAAATAGCCCGAACCCAACTAAGCAACATTTACTACAATTTAATTAATATTCAAAAATATTAAGATAAAGTGCAAAAAAACATACACTTAGTGCAATTCTATTGTTAGTCCGAACACTCGACAGTCGACACTGTAAAATTGTACGTACACTCAAAGTATGGTCCGAACCCGCTCAAAATTTTCAGTGCAGGCGGATGTGCACTGAGTGCAGATTTGGTGCGCGTTCAGCGCTACCTACGTGTGCGCAAACTCAGTTTAAATTTTTTGCGCGGGAAATTTGAATGCCCTTCTTTATGGCACACACGAATTCGCAATGTCTTACTTTAAAACAATATTCTGTAGCCCACTTGCTTTATTCACAATGTGTTTGCATGAATATTTATATTTCTTCTGTATCCTTCTGTAATGTTATATGAAACAGTAAACCGATTCCAACTGTTACGGACATTTTGGACAACACGAAATGGGAACCGTTCACAGTCAAGAATAAAAAATACATGGAAATCGGCAACAAGTTGGTGATGCGGGAAAATCTCAATGAAAAACGATACTCGGAATGGGATCAGGTTTTTCCGATGAGCAAATATGCAAAAGCACAGTCAGGATGAAAGCCAATATCGATTACTTTGAGGGTCTAATGTAGACATTAGTAATTACTATTTGAATAATTAATTATATTCTTAATTAAATGAAATAATCTTCGTACATACCTATACACCGTTCATAAAGGCACAATTGTGGATATTTCATTTTTAATTTAAAATAGTTTGTTTTTATTTGTTGTCCATTTATAATAAAAAAAATAGCATTTATTCGAGCACAATAACATGTTTTGCCTTATAGTTATAGCCTTATCACCAAATACAAAAATCCTGTGAACATATTAGCAGATGTGCATGAAAACGACGATAAAAAATCCACTCTAATTTATATGTAATTTGAAGTATTGAAAACTTTACACACTGTGAATTAATTAATTTAAAAATACAGTACAAAAATATTAACATTTAGCGGTAAAAGTTCGCAAACATTTTTCGCAGTGAAAAATTGGACTTAATTCTTAATTAAATATTCTTTACGTTGTTGTTCCAACATTTTTTCCAAATATTTACATTTTTCTTTCAATGAAACATGATCCCGACTTAGTTCGGCTAGCATCTCGTCTTTTCGAGCAACAGCAACTTTTACTCTGCAAAATAAAAGAAAAGTATTAAACCGTACAATATTTCATTTGGTTTCACGCTGAATTGTTTTTAAAATACATATTTATTTACCTTCCGTAAACTTGGGATAAGTCAGTATCTCTTTCTTGTTTCACTCTCTCTACTTGCCGTTCCAACTGCACCATTTCATAACGCATCTCTTCTCTGATTGTTTCTTGCAAATGTTTTTTCTCAGAGGCTAGTTCTTGGTACATCTTAAATATTAAATTTTTTTTTTAAATGTAAAACTTTAGAACTTGCAACGCTAGACACTCAATCTCAATAATTAGCATTTTCGGTGATACCTATGGGTTGCTAAAACAATCGAACAAAGACGAAAGACAAAGCCAGGTTTGTAACTCAGTCAGCGACGCCAATTCGTGTACATGTTTCGGCCTTTTTGGGCCTCATCAGATCAGCACAGACGACGGAGCAGGCAAACGCCGACTGAGTTAACCAGATATGTTGACATGAAAATCCCTAAATGTCAAGAAGAAATTCCCTAGAATTCCCTAATAAAAGATGGTACCGTAATTCCCTAGGTTCCCCTCCTTATTAATTTATAGTGGAATTTGAATTTTAAATATGATTATTGTCAATGATGTTAATATTTTAAACTAAAAAAAACAACATAAGAAACGAAGTATTCAATATTATATGAATATTTATATAAAACGGTGAACCTAGACATAGTAAAGATAGACGGAGCATCAGCTTTATTAATTCAGCTAGGATGTGGCCAGGACGAAAAGACAGGGACAATGTTTATTTTCCCCTGGCGTTGAATATCAAGCGGTCAAATGTGAAACTAAAAAAAACAAAAACATGGTGAAGCAAGATTTTATTTGTGACGCTTTGCAATCAGCGCCAAGGAGAAAACAAAAACACATGTTTTCTGTGTCCCTTTCAAAGGCACTGATTTGCTCTCTCTTGCCTTCTTGGTTAAACACACTCATTCACACAGCGGCATAGGAACATGCTCCGTCAGTATTTCCTATGTTTATGGTTGAAATACAATAAAATTTATTAAATTCAAATTTACTTTCAATAATTACATTCAAAAATCCCCAGATCTGATATAAAATTCCGTATTTCACACACACACACACACACACACACACACACACACACACACACACACACACACACACACACACACACACACACACACACACACACACACACACACACACACACACACACACACACCCA
>JARJEB010013077.1:0-15530 GCA_030264535.1 Liometoxenus newtonarum | reverse complement strand
AAAAAAAAATTGAATGTTTCAAATAATTCAATATTTAATTAATTTAAAATTTTCAAGTTTCATATTTATTAGGATTTATTATAAATATGAAACTTGAAAATTTTAAATTAATTAAATATTGAATTATTTGAAACATTCAATTTTTTTTAATCTTGAAGCATTAGGGCACGCCCCGTGCGCACGCCTATGTGACGAGTTGACCTAATTTAACAGACAGAGTTAATGATACAAATTAAACAACTTACAGTGTGAGCGATACAAATAGAATACGCTAATATAATTATATGCAATAAAACTGTGCTCCAAATTCGAGGCAACTCAACTAGTTGATAAGCCCCGTTGTCCATACTTCGGAAATTACCATGAATCTGCTATAACACCGATATCATTCAGGGGCCCCGAAAATTACAGGACCTATTGGGCCTAATAATGGATAATCCTGCACTGTTCAAAAGGACTCTTGATATGGATGCAAAAAACCTCCTTTGTCCACTCCAAATTTCCATACACAAATCTATAATAACATTTAACAAATGTTGATGCACTTTGACCATCAACTTATACACGCATACCACAAGGACTGGAAACTAGACTAGTGTTAGCAGTGGACATAAATCTCGGACACTTCTTACGCAAACCACGTACCACCAACGGGCTCCATTTGCCTATACTATAGCACACCCTCCTCCTTCCTAAACCTCCCTTAAACATCATACATGTGTATATATTAGTACTATAGTAGTAGTAACGTATCTATTTCTAGATAACGTTTATTAATTAAATTTTCTTGCTCCACTGTTCTCCTAGTCACAGTCTCAGCACTAATTCTATACTATAACACTATAGTGCGGAGTGCCTAGTTTGATCCTCGAAATGCAAGCAGAATGCTATAGTTGTGAATTAGTTCGGCTTGTTGGAACCGCGTCATAATTCACGTGGCACGAAGCGGTGCGGTATACAATCGTCCGCATCGCATCACGACAAATTTACTTCCTATACTCCTTGTAGTCCTTATCAACAGGGGGTCTCTTGCCATATTCTACTCTGGTCCATTCCATAATGTTTATGCAGACATAATACCCAAGAAACACGAATTGTGAGCAGTTCCGTTGCATTCATCTTTTCTAAAACATATACCATTAACATTAGATCTTCAACTTGAGCAGGACTCCTTATAGAAGAGCAATCTTATTTTGTCCTATTGTACATTGTACTTGGTTAAGATTGTGGGAATAATAAATATATGTGCAAACAATGAATCCCAAGTCCAAGACAAGCTGTGCGAGAGGTGTCTCCCCTTGTTTATAATCCTTGATGAAGTTCTTATCCTTTAATGTCCTTGTCCAATAGAAGAAAACTATGCCTACCTAGTTTCGAACTTTTTAGAGTTTTTTCCGTAAGTTAATTTTGTAGATTGTAGGTTGTGATAATAAAATAATATGATAATAAAATAATGAAATAGTAAAAGTTTTTACATTAAAAAACGATTATCATTTAATTTTCAATTAATTTCAATTTAATTTCATCATCAGCAATATTCCTCTTATATTATAAAGCGCTACTGTATTTCCTAGCCACATCCTGTCCATGGATAATGTATAATACAAAATGAAAATGGAAAATTTCAGAAAAGGCTAAACTACGAGTAAAATCATTACTATGTTAATAGTATGCAAATCGTTTCGATCGTCCATTATGCGCTTCGAACAATGTGACGCCTCCCCCTCGTCCGTGAATAATTCGAAAGCTCGCGTCCATCCGCATATATTCGCAAACGACATTTAACATAACGTCGACGACGAAGCATGCTTCACGAGATATTAATTGTCAACAAGCAGCCATTATTATTATGTCATTAGCACGTCGTGTTTTTTCGAAATTAAGAGTTTTGCAATGTTCCCTATAATATTTCTTGTTCCAATATTCTTCAAGCTTTCGTAGAAGATTCGAAAGCATAAATTCATTCAAATTTGTGCAATTTCCTGAAATGTAACCTTTAAATTTGTTTTTCTTTTTGCCCCAGCAAAGAATGCGTTGATGGTGCAATGAACTTGATAAGTTTTAGTTTTACGAATATGCGAATATGAATAACTCATTTAAATATCTATTTAAATGAATGGTCGAATGGTTGCGAACGGTCGGAACAAGCAAGGCGTTTCAGTTTTGCGATTTTAATTAAAATATGTTTTAAGTAAGTATAAATATTAGTTACTTCCTCACTTAAGTTATAAATCTTTGCTGCTATACGTGCAGATTGTGTCAGGTGTATACAGAGTGTTTTACGAGTGCAACTTGCTTTTGTTAAAGAATATCATTGAATATTTGTTTGAAGGAACCAGTCTGTATATAGGTATGTAGTAACTGAAAGAAGTTAATACTTGAGACTCCAAAACCCATTAAGCTAATATCTAATTACCGACGTGGCGCTTGTTTGCCCTTGAGCACACCGCACCTCATAGCACAGCACAGCACCGCACATGATGACTTCTTGTTTCATCTTTCTGAGTCTGGTGAGCTTCTCGGCTTGTGCGCCTTTAGTTTTGATGCGATAGTAAACTTCTTCTTGTGTCCACGAACAGCTACCGGACTTGAGCGGATTGAGTAAACGGGCAAACAACAACAAAAAACCGTTCACAATTACAATTGATACAACTGCATTCAACTCATTTCTTACTTAGAGTATGAGCATTTATTGCTAATGATTTTTTAGTGCTTGGTTTGGCTGAAACCAAATTCCCTTCCTCGGTCGGAAAGTTAAAAAAAAAAAACAATAATTTGTTGCAAGTAAATTAAATTTTTATTACTGTAAATAATATCTAAAAGAATATTAAACTTCGATGAGAACAAATTTTGTATTTTGAGGAGGTTTGGTTTACTAAAGATTTCTTCGCATTGGTTTTGGTGTATCTATCTAAAGAAGGGTGGAATTGATTAGGAAACTAATCAGATGACGAATCAAAAAGGGCGTTCCGGAAATTCGGTTGGGTTGCTAGTATTTTGGAATTTCCCAATTTACTAATTTATTTATTTGTTAATTAAACTTCGATACAACAAAGTGCAAATTAAGTTTTGATTGCCTTCCCTCCAATGAACGCTCCGCTCCAACTTTTACGCGAACAATGCGTCGATTTACTCCATGTACCTATACCTACATCTCTTTTGGATTCATTTCAGTTTCTTTTATAAATCATTCCATGTTCGCCTTTGCCTACACTTACACATGTGAAAAAGCATTCCGTCTTATCTGACAAGTGACGCGCATTAGCGACGGGTCGTTATCATTAGCAAGTTCGGGTATGGGCGACCAAAACCTCCCATCATCCCGGCATCCCAACTTACCACCCTCATCGCATATCCGAGCAGCCTATATAGACTTTTCCATGTGGAGCTTTATTGTGTATGTGTATATGTACGAGTAGAAAGCTTGACTGCAAGGAGGCGATGGAACGATGTGCACATCACATCAACGAAGATGAAAAAAAAATACCCTCGCATGTCACATGACGTAACCAACAATGGATGTCTTTTGGCGACGGTCAATGTTATGTTGTGGTGCGATTTTTCCACGTCACCGCAAGGCGACTCTTTGTCTGATAAGGGACGTCTCTCGACTTCTCTTCTCCTCCGATCCGACACCACAACCACTACGTCGCTTTTCGACATCACCACCATGCACCATCGTCAACCATTAATGCGAGACCTCAAGTTATCTTTTGCTCCCTGATGCATATGTGTGATACTGCTTTGCTTTAATGCTCAAGGCAATACCACAACAAATGACATAATTGTACAAGCCATCTTCAAAAAAAAAACTAAAGTTTTATAGGAATTTAGGTAAAACACAATTCGTATAATGAAAAATTGTTTTATTGCAAATCAGTCACAGCATTTCTCTAAAATCAGATTCTTGAATAAATGATAAGTATTTGTGGATACTTTTTGATGACATTTTCAAGGAATTATGATTCAATGTCGTGTCTCACAGCCGTAGCATAATCACGTTCAACGTTTGTTATCCTGGTAAAATCCAAACTTACCATCTAAAATATTAAAGAAGTACTTATTAGAGAAAGATGATTAGAATAAGAAATATGTACCTGTGGCAAAAGTGAAATCATGTACTGCCTATATTGTTTCTTGCTATAAACTGGATTGCCATGAATTGTGAGCGCACGCAATTCTTTCAATCCCTTTAATTTGACAATTTCTCTCGGATCCGATATTTTGTTACCATGTAAATACAAAATTCGCAAGAATGGAAATTTTAAAATGCTCTGAAACGAAATCAAAGAAATTGTGAAATTTAAATGAAACTACTTTATATGGTGCGGTTTTACATTATCAACTTCAGTGAGTTTATTAAATGATAAATCCAGCCAGGTGAGATTAAGCGGCTCCTCCAATATCGAATTGATAAAAGTATCCAAATGCCGAAACGATTTCAACCTGTTGTTATTCAACCAGACGGCACGCGTTGCCAATTTATTCTGTGGCCCACGAGACGGTGCCCCAATACGTACTGTTTGTACATTATCAGGTTTCGCTTCTACAACAATTCAACACATAAATTTCATCAATCAATATTGAAATAGTAGGATGTTAAGCAAACACCTACGTGTTAAGCTACGGCGTCGCTATGACGCAAAATTGGTTTAAAAAAATCAGTGCGTTACATTCGCGCTGTACAACTTTCCGACTGCATATGCACTAAACTCATTTTGAACGGAAAGTGGGCTACACGGCTACAGATTGTTTTGGAATTGTTGAACTGGTGGCACATTTTACTCCAGGTTCAAGTAAGAGGGACAGACAGATACCCGCAATTTTGTTATTTGTCCCCCCCCCACACACACACACACGCACATTGAAATATATTGGCGATTGAGGGAATTTTCTGTATGTACCTAGCACTGTGTTCTCTCTAACTGCCCTAATTTTTCAAAACAGTATGACCAACCTAAATTAGAACTGCGCTTTTACAACATCATTTACAACGCAAATTGGTATTGGAATGTTTTATAAAATAGAAAAACGAAAAAGTAATCTTACCTCGTAATAATCCAAAATGCATGAATGTAAAATCAGCTGGCTTTTCCATACTCTTTTTCTAGTTACTTGATGTATTGAATGATTGAATTAATTTTCTATTTGGCTATTTGTTATAAGGTAGTCTTTGGTTGTCTTATTTGATTGAATTTTTGTTGTTGAAGTCACATAAATTTGGTTGAGGGGGCCCTGAAGTTAAAATTAATTCATGATGATATTGTAGATTTTTTTAAGAATTTTGATCCGGCATTTTCGACTTAATGTAGGTATGAATATAATTTTGATTCGTGCGTGG
This sequence comes from Liometoxenus newtonarum, assembly GCA_030264535.1. Classification (NCBI taxonomy): domain Eukaryota; kingdom Metazoa; phylum Arthropoda; class Insecta; order Coleoptera; family Staphylinidae; genus Liometoxenus; species Liometoxenus newtonarum. The sequence goes on along the minus strand of JARJEB010013077.1, from coordinate 10,189 downwards.
CTTATGCAACGATGAACTGAAACTGACTGCTCTTGATGCGACGATTTTGATAACTGGAAATTTTTTTGACAGTGGTGGGTGACAAGTGGTTGAAATATGGATAAAATCGATTCTCCTACGATTATTGCCATTTTCCCATTTCCAAAGCGACCTCCGTATATTGTTTGTGTGATGACGCAACAACGCAACAAGATTGATTGTTTTCGGAAAGCTTTACGTGCGCTCCACATCCACATGCTCCGATCCACATATTCATTATAAGTTTACCTGTTCTATTCACATGCCTCTAACCTATATTATAACTTTAAGGTTGTACAAGGATATAAAGGACATTATATGAGTAAATATAGGAAAATGAAAAAAGAAAACGAAAAGATGCCTTGGTACCATCCACTAACTTTTTCTAAATAAATCGGTACGTTAAATTCGCACCACACAACTTTCCGACCATATACACTAAGATTTCGTAGAACTCGTCAATCGCAAAAGAAATTTTTATCGGAAAGTGGAAATTGTATAGAAATTTAGCGATATCAAATCGTGCAATCAATGTCATTTCCACTTTCCGATCATAATTACTTTTACGATCGACGTCCTACCAACTTATCCAACCTATCCAACTTCAAGTTGTCTTATATGTCTTATAGTTTGTTGTTATGAATAATTTGGTAGGTAATTTTTGCAAAGTTGCATTGGTTTGTTTTTGTATTTTTCGAGGATATGGGTGTTAAATTCCTGACTTGTTGTGAATTGTCGTTGAGTCGAGGGGGTGAGTTTGATTTATAGGTACAAATCACGAGCAGAACGCCACTCTCTCGCACATGCAGTCACATACAGAGAAACACGCCAATATGAGGGTAAAACAAGAACGAACGGTCGAAACGCGAGTAGCCGAAACACTTGTCCGTTGTCCGTTTCGTCCACGTTCACTATAATTCACAATAAGTCAAAACCTTCGTTAACCCCCTCACCATCTTATACCATCCCTTCGCTAGAGCCAAACAAATCTTCTCAGTTTCATCAAATGCGTCTAATAATTTAAACAAAATCGCTATACACGATTAAGTAAATCAAATTAGTGAAGATTTTGTTGCATGGGTTTTAGCTTCCAAAAGAATTGAATGTTTTCTTCTCTGCTCGAGTAAAGAAATAACTTAAATATATTTTCTATTGATTAATTAAGAATTAAGATGGCATGCCGTCTGCAGATGTTCGTTATTTATACATTTACTCGCAATATGTATCGCAAATTTTCTTAAGTGAACTTGAATTGATTTCAAACGCGGCAACTAACAAGTCGATGTATAACTTGCAAATGTAAAACTAAAAGAGTGTTTGGGGGACGTAGTCTTAGTCTTATAGTACTGTGACGCGACACACGACACAAACACAAACATGGAACAAGAGGGCGAGTGAAAGAGCTATTTAAAGTGCATATATTATCGATATATCTTGGCGACGTCAGTGCAATCGCATTAGAAATGCTAAAATATGCCATCTGGTGGATGATTTATCGGGCGTAATGCGAGTTCCTTGTGTTGTCCCGTCCTTTGTACGTCTGCTTTTCGTTCCTTTCAGTTTTCGCTCCTTCAGTCCTTCAAATTTATCCCTTTAAAAATTTCCGTTTTTCCACATCTTATTATTGTCGCTTCAGCTTGAGTTTGGATCTTATGGATTTTAAATAATCCTCTGGAGCGCTTGAAAATCGCACTTTTAAATAAATTAATGCATAAAGGAAAAGGGTATATCCAGTAAAATAAACAAAGCATTCAAACAACGAAACTAACAACAAAACTATAAAGTCGTAAATCATTATTATTTATTGCAAAACATGTTGGTTGCGGCACTTGTTATTATTAAATATTAATCTCTTTACGTACCTGTAAGTTATAGGTGTGAATATGGCGCCGTCACTTTTATTTTACTTAAATTGAGCATCAAAAGTAACATAACATAACTTTGAGAAGAGGTTAATGCAGGTCAAATTAATTTCAAATTTACCGTAAACAGAACAGCAAACTTTTTTTGACATGTAATTTCTCATCTCAATAAACAAATCAAAATTCGATATAGGTATGAAATGACAAAACTATTAACGTTTTATAATATTTATACAGGTAGGTATAGTGAAGGGAATCGAATAAATATAAAAATATTAACTTTATAAAGCAATGCGTTGTCATGAAAAGCTTAGTGTTCCTCTCTATGTATAAGAACATTAGGGTTTTTTTTTAATTTGCGCTTTCCAACAACTAAAGGCGATTCGATATTTTTTCACCATTGTTGAATAGTAATAGCTGATGGTACGGTGAAAATATCGGATGATGGTCGAGCACAAAAAAAACCTATTAGGATATTAAAAATAAATCGATTTGAAGCGATGCATGCACAACGCGCCGTAGCCGATAGCATAACGCGTCTCTTGTTTCATCGTTCAATGTTTCCATGTTCCAATGTTCCATGAGCTCCTCACATATAGATATAGAATACATTATTTTCTATACTTACATATTAAAGTAACACGGGTAGCTGCAATAAACTACCAGCTGGTAGTGTATACCTATAAATAAACATTCGTTATTATCAAATTGATATAATCAATTCCGCAGTATCTTTTCATTTTGGCTTTTTCTTTGTTGTTGCTCTGCGAAGAATCGTATGAGTCCTTTTAGCTTTGTTTACCTTGGACTTGAGATATCGAATATTTGTTGAGGTATACCTACCTATAGATATAGAGGAAAATTACTTAAATTAAAAATAAGGCGATGAGCTTGACCGCGCCCGTTTCCAATCATTCAGTGTTCGATCGTTCGATGTACATGATGGTCTTAACTGATGGTTTTAAACTTAAACCATTTCAATTGAGATCGAATCACCCTAACCAAGAATATCGATTAACTTTATCTATTTAGACTATGAGTATACAGAGCGGTTATTTTACCATGGAACATAGCATGTAACGTACGCAATGTTCGCAGCTAAAATAAACGAGCCAAATACAATGCAGTGGCGATGCACGAACAAAGTAATTAATTTTTATGATCATGTCGTTAGTGTCTGTTGTCAATTTTGTTCCTTGTCATATTTGAATTGATTGGATTCAACGCGATTTCCAATTATCATCAAAATAGCTCTCAAACTGTGTGTCCCGTCCGTCGGTGTGTCTTCAGCAATAGAATTCGCCACTGCCATGAGTTTGACTCGTTTATTTTACCGTCGTATATAGGACATGCTATGTTCGCTGGTAAAATAAACGTACGGTATACGAACTTCAATGTTGTAACCGTTCAAAGTTTTATATTGAAAATTGCTTTGAATTGAATCAGGCATTATTTAAGTATATACCTATTTGGTATACTTACTTATTGCTGATTTTGATATACTTTTAGGTACTTGGTTGGTAAATTGGTGTTTTACTTGTCCTGCTTTTATTGTAGGTATATTTTAAGCACTAAGGTACTTTTTCTCCATCCCTGTATAACTACTCGTTATTTTTGATACATATACCTACATATACCTTTTAGCAGTGTAAGAATAAATAATGGATGTGTTAGTGTATCGTTACACAGTGCAGTGTTATAATGTTCATCCTAACGTGAAATTACCTTGTAGCTTATTACCTTATTGCGTTTTGTTTTCTTTGTTTGTATTGTTCTTCTTACAAGTTTACGTTTATGTGCAAAATGCGTAATCGCAATTTCCTTTATTTGTTTCTTCCATACTAAAGATGTGTATTCAATATGTGTTGGTACCGACAAAAATGTATGCAAATAGCGCATATATTTTGGCATTGTGTTGTATTTGGGTTTGTTTGATTTTGTGGAGACTAATTTTGAGTGACATGGATCCGGTATATTCCTTAATCCAATTCCATGACGCACGATTAAAACCATCCACATCACCCGAATACGGTCCATGCACGCATGCTTTTTTTCCGGTTCAAAAAGGGACTAATATCCTGTCTCCATGTATGAAGGCAGCGCTAACAAGGCAATTGCATCTATACCGCATTAGAACTTCACAATTTGTTAGTTAGCATGGGTATACATGTGTGTCGCAGGAATAATCTGGTATTGTGCTATGTCGTGAATGCGGTTTGTAACTGTCCGCTGTCCTCTGTTGGTCTTCACCAGTGCTAACTAGGTATTTGCATAGGCATCAGGACGAGACGTGCCAAATCCTCTTTACTTAGCCGCGTTCTCCTTCTATCATTTGAAGTCCAGTGTCCAAAAGCTGGATAAGTTTTTTCCTTTGTACCCTTTTCTATTCATTCATGCATCCATCCGACATGATGCACAGAAAATCTAAACTTCTATGTTTACCCGCGAATACTCTTACTCATTTTCTATTGGTTCTGATCTAGTTTATGGACTTTTCTGGCTGAATGAGTGACTCTTTAATTGTTTCAACTGTCCATTTGATTGCTGAGTGACGGATGGTTGCATTTCATGAATGTAAAGGACTCTGCCCTCCTTTACAGTCGAGTGACATCAGGTAATTTTATAATTCAAGAACAGAGATTGGGACGCAAATCGTCAAATATGTATGACTGAATAAAATTCATTCAGAGAGGCGCTTGTTCACGGTTCCGAAGAATATCGAGAGATTTCACGCAGACGGTACACTTATTTGACTAATAAAGGCTGAAAAAACGCTGTTGTCTTCTCTTGTCTCTCCTGAATGACAACTTGACCAAGCCAGTGCGATTTATATACAAATTTCGTACATAAAAGGAAGAATTTTGACTGACAGAACAAACAAACAAAAGTTAAGCAAATTTGCTTAAGTCACTTTATATAGCTTAAGTCACTTAAACGTATTACTGTTTCAATAATACAAATTGTATCTAATATTTTCTTTTGTTTTAGGTAAGTTCTTCATCGTAAGTGCCAACAAAAGAAGATAATACTACTTAATCGTTATTGAATTTATTTGTTCCTGAAATATTCGCTAGCGCTTGATAAAATTTTCACCAAAGTAACATTAGAGCAAATGGCACAGCACCGTGCCGCTTCATACCATTCGTAGCAGGAATTTAGGACCGAGTTTTTTGTGTTAATTAAGGCCAAGTTCTCTAATACGAGTTTTTCATTTCTTCTCATCTTCTTTCTGCCTCTTCCACGTTAAACTAACTACGTGGATGCTTCCCTGCACGAAGCAGCTTCTTCCCTCTTCGTCGTCCTTTTGCCTTCTTGCACACGTTGACGATACACAAGCTGTATTCGTCTCATGTCTTCAATTCAACTTTGTTCATTTCTATACATGAATGCTTTGTATAAGTAATTGTAATCATTTTATGTGTTAGTGGTGCCGCTGGTGCTTCTTCACATGACTAAAGACTGCTTCGTATGTGCTTTCCAGCTAAGGCTCATATGAGTACAACGAGATATACTCAAGCAGATTAGCTTCAGCGATAGGATCGTGTCATTAGCTACCTCTCTTACGCCTTGGTTACGGCCACAGGGCTACTCATATTAATGTAGGTACACATCCATACATGTGTACTTCATCAAGGATTCCTCAAAGACCCCCACGATGTCTCTCAGTCGCATACCTATATATTCATATTTTTACGCTGCTAAGTTTCCATCAAAATATTTAGGAAAACGGAGCAAAAGTGAAGGCTAATTTAATTTTGGACACCCACTCGGGTCGGGAAAAGTCATTAATAAATATACGTATTGTATTATATTAATATTTGGCTAACGTCGTCGTGAAAAAGCCATTCTAGTTTATTCTTGGTTATTCAAGCATCCATCCATCGAGGACACACTCGAAACTCATTAAGGGTTTTGATACTATTACCAACAATGGCATCAGCGGAATGAACCGACGCTCGTCGACATTGGCTGCGAATGACTTCTATACTAGAAACACTTCTAGCATCATTAATTAAACAGCTACTGCTTTTGCTTATACTTTCCATGGTGTCGCCGCCTTGCACAAGCCGCGTATATTCACGATGAAGAGTCTTCCCTTCGCTCTCTTCTACATGTTATAGGAATAGCTCGTTTGCTGAGAGAAGCAACGCGAAGGACATCAGCTCATCCATCCCGCACGTCATTATGATTATGATTATTATTATTATGATATAATAACCATTGTGGTAACTTTTGTAAGTCGCTTTGGCGATGCCATTCATCTACTGAATGCATTTTCAAAGTGAATGTCTTTAAGCGCACAACGAAGATGTATTTATTATTTCATTACCTAAATAAATGAATCAAGTCCTCTTTAAATTGCTATTAAAATATGTACATAGCTATAATTAGCAAAATTGCACATATATTTTTTAACTGGAAATATGGTTAAGGACGCGCACTCTGTATAACAGTACAGATGTGCGTGTGTTTGTGTGTTTGGGAAAACGCGAACTGTTTTGGCAGGAACAAAAAACCATCATCCGACCGATGCAGCAAAAAATCCTCATTCGAGTTGGGCGCGGGCTGCAAGGAAAATGCTAGAAGAAGAGAGAAATGAGGGTGCTGGCCGAGTTTTCGGTTTGAGTTCTAGAATATATGGAACTCAGTAGCTTCCATTTCTACAGTTTTCCCCAGCCCACCATATACCGCCATCAGCTTCGAGCACGAGCGCTGCGACAAAAAACCTCCATGGCGAAGACGTTTTTTTCCCATAGGCTAAGAACGCCGCCACCGAATATAGATGGATGGCGAACTGTTAGTGCTCCGTTCTCTTTTCCACCCTTTAAACTATGCGGCACATCTTCCTTCCTAGAGTTCCCAGTTCCTACGCTACTTCTATTCCCTTTTCTATATGTGCACAGGCATTCAGAAAATCGGGTGAAAAATGAGCGGCGGAGCCCTGTCCGGATCTCCGGAGTCTATGCCGGAATCATCGTCACACATGCCGACGATGCTGAGTGGAAAACAAAATTTATCTCTTTTCGTCTATGTTGCCGTTATACTTGTCGTATGTTCAGTTCGATAATAGTGCTACGGTTTGTTGGTACATACCCTGTATCTAACCCCAAAATACATACCAATTCATCTAGAGATGGTTATTGGAAGAGAGATAGAAGATCATCTATTATATCGGAAAATTATCAACGTGAAAGCAATAAATCATTTTTCTGTGTTGTCTTATTATTTTATTAAATTTATATTTCATTTCACTTCACTTCACATGTACCCTATAGGTTAACTAATTCCTTCCACATCCCATATCCAATTAGCGCTTCTAAGTTGCACGTCAAACAAAACAAGGTCAAAAACCTTTGAAGACTTTATTTACGAATTATTTACGAAAAAGATGTAGGTTCTTAATACAGTTAAGTATATACATCGCATATACACATAACTTAAAACTAAATACAATCCTTCTTAATATTCCCCCCAAAATTCAACCCCTCATATTTTGTTGTGTTGACTTTGTCCTCACATTTGTATCATTCCTGCTTCTGCATTCCCCATTGTCCCGCGGAAGCGTAATGAATCTGTATAGTTATGATGATGATAATGCCGGGCGACACGATTGCCTCGACAGTATATTCGAATCGGTTCTGAATGAACTCCTTTATTATGCTGCGTCTCCATGAAACAACATCTTACGAAATGGTTTTATGTGGCCTATTATTACACTCCTTAATATCATCGAGTGGAGACTGAGAGACACATATAGTTCACTCAGAACTTTGACAATTTCTGTGCATTCTTTTCTTCTATTATTGATTGTAGCAACTCATGATGGAACTTTGACAAGTTATTATCAACTGATTTCATCCTCCTCCTTCACATATACTATGGCAAGAGGAAATGACACTTCCGATTGCTTGATTTTATCATCATTCAATATCTATTTGGATTGGATGCAATTAGACTAGAAAATTTATTCAAGGTTTTCGAATAAATGAATTTTTACGATCGCATATACAAACAAGCACAAATCGAATATAAGTACTTGAGTTGTACTTCTTGTAAGTTGTATATGCATGGTCCATGGATAGTGCTGCGGCGGTAAACCGCAAGCCATGAGCGTCGACTTCCCGCCGGTAATGAGGCTGAGGCTGATAGCATTAACTACGTGCTACTACGTGTGCACATTTGAGCTCTCATTGTTACAGTTTATATTATTTCACGAAAACAATACGAATATGTAAGTTATTTGTGTTTCGTGCATTTAAAACTATAACGTAATCGGGACACTCGTAGTGTAACGTGATGGATTGGAAACGAATGAAAACTGTTGATGGAAGTGAAGTTGAAATAAAGTAAGCAAGGAGCTAAAGGTGACTTAACCGATTGATATAGAACGAAAAAAAAGCGCTTCATATGTTATGCTTCGATAACTTCACACAACGTGTCGGTGAACTAGATTGTTCTCTTTTTTCGTTTTCTTTCCATCATCGAGTACTTTTTATTTAGTTCGTTTAACTTTAGCCTTTTTATTGTAAGTTTTAAGACATACTGTTAGAATTAGTTTGCTTGGTGCTTTTTCGATTCCATTCATTGTAGCGTGCCAAAGAACCGACGACAACAATCGCCACGAATCAAGTCCGCGGCGGCACGTATTACGGTTTTTCGTAATGCTGCGCGCTCGAGTCACCCAACTTTGCCTATGGAGCTATGGATGATGTGTTCAAGACGTCTAACGAAACAACAACTTTACAAATAACTACTTACTATACCTAATAGTCACGTGCGATGACTTTGGAAAAAGGTGATTGCAAGACACCTATTTTTTTCATAGTTTAATGCTACAGTTAATTTCTATTTATTTAGGGTTTACATTTAGAGCATTTGTACATCAAACTTTTGCAACATTTGTTGCACTGACTTAATAAAATAATGCATTAATGCAAAAATAATAACAGAAATCAGAACATTAACCGCAAAACAGTTGCAATTATTACGTGCTGTTTTCATATTTCATTTACTAATAAGTAATCAAATTTGCCAATCTATTTCATTGTTGCGTATTCATGGCAAAAGCATGGGAATTTCAAAACCACTCTTCTTACTACGGGTCATTGTTTCACAAATACCTTCCTCGTGGCGACATCTCTACGTCACAAGCTTCACTAATATATAAGACCTTAACTGATCAGAGGTCGACCGACTCTAACGTTTTCTGTTACATGGTTTTTGTGCCAACTATTCGTGGATAGATGTCGCTATGTTCGCGCATATAATTCTTGCTTACTCATTCGGCCGACTTGACACGAGGATCAATACTCGCTTTCTATGTCAAGTTGGGTCATAAACCTTGTCGTCGGGGACGGGTGCCTTTGCAACAAACAAACAAATTCCTGTTTTATTTTTATTTTTATCTAAAATAGTTCGCAACTGATAATGCACACATCAACCAGCAGAATTTAAAACACTTTGAAGTAACTGCAAATTCTGATAGATTCTGAATCTATCATATTACAAATGAAAAAAAAATATTTCTAATCACAGTTTGGGATAGAAAAATGGGTTGCCTCGAACATCATTTTGAGATTTTGTTAGTTAAGGCTAATTTGAAAATATAATTGACGTTTTCTCGAAAACCCAATGAGCGAATTTGTATAAGTTTTAACGCCACCCATTGGCCATACGTTCCGACCAATGACGTTCTCGATCGCACCCAACGCTCACTGCGTTGTTGTGGTCGACGCTTAATATCTTCAGCCAAAGTTTATAATTATTATTTGAGAAACTACTATTGCTAATAGAAAGATGTTTACAGAATTTGACATCTTATTGTAAGGACAACCGACAACAAGTTGGCTAAATTCAGATTTAGTTGTTCGGCTTGGGCTTATTCTGGAATATATTATTAGGTCTTTTGTCAGACTTCTGATATAATTCATGGTATTCCTTTTCATATTCCTTTCGTTTGAAGCTATTAATTTAAATTCGCAAACTTCTTAAGAACAGCCAGTACCCCCTTAACCACAGGGCTCTATGGGCTAGAGCCCCGGGGCGCCAGGCTTTTGGGGCGGCGATTTTACTTGTGCACGATATTTTATCATATGTTCCACTTATTCTTAATTTCTTTACATATTCTTTGACTACTTTTGTTTTTGTTTATATCTATTCTTAGTTTGTTTTTAATCATATATAGATTATATGAATTTTTCATGTTGTAGAATATTGGTAAGTATGTAGAATATATTGACTTTTTCTGGACCTGAAACTTTTGTAAAACTTTAGCTGTAAGTCACCTCGCTGCCGCTTATCCTACCGTG
>JARJEB010013073.1:0-10746 GCA_030264535.1 Liometoxenus newtonarum | reverse complement strand
TTCATTTTTCCATTCTTGTCCTGCCTACTTACTTTATTCTCGTTTTTTAGCTCGTCCATCGATGTCTAATATCGAGTCGGATATCGTAAATAACGCTTGATTAATTTTTCAAATAATTGATTAAGATTTATTTTAAGAAAATGCCCAGTGTTCTTAAAATAAAACTTAAAACCAAAACTAAGGCCCAGTTAGTTTTGGACTAAAATATTATGAAAATTTCCAATTCAATTGAAAAGGACGTATCATGAAACTCAAAACTAATTATGCAGTAATCCTTTTATATAATTCTGCATTATTAATATATTCATCATTTTTGTGACAACTTTGCTTTTGCTTGGATTTCTTGGTTCTTCTTTTGCATTTAAAACTTGAACTTTGCAGCTTGGAGAACTTATAATTAAATTTTAACTTTTCCTAGTTTTTCTTTCGTTCGAATTTTCCACGTACAGGCTAAATGGCGTTCCGCTTTGTCAGGATTAATATTTATTAACTTAATAGGATAATTCTTTGATTTGTTCATAAAATAGGACGTGATCATTTGATGGAACAACAAATTTTCTTTCATTTTTCGTTTTGCTAACACTAACAGCTAACACATATAATTAAAAAATACAAATTTTAGTATCTTTATTCAAAATAAGTGTTTATAAATGAAAATCTGGAACCACTAAATTTATTTATAAAAATAAATGCAAATTAAATTTTCCATTTATTCAAAGAGCCCATTTGCATAAATATTTTCTTCGATTGAATTAAAATGTTTTCTTTTATCTAAATTTAAATTGAGGATAATTATAGTACAAGCGTGGATTTTCTTGAAAAAAAAAACTGCAAATAAAAAGCAAACAATACGCAATTTAAATTATTATTATGATATAAAGCAACGAGGATGAGAGAGATAGAGAAAGACAAGAAACATTTTAGAATTTTTTATAACAGTCAGATGAATGTATAACAATTATTTATCAGTGAATTTGTAGTTTTCATACAAATCTATTTCACTTTCGCTTGCTGTTTGTAGCTTTCTGTTTGTTATAAACCAACATTTTGTTGACATATTTGTTTAGACAGTACACTGTCGTGGCTCCTCTCCTAAGGTCTGATCCAAAAACGACTAGCAGGACTTAAGGGTGACATCCCCAATTTAGCAATCTCAGTCAAATACGAACTCTGCTTAGGTCAGTTTAAGTAATGTGTTTTCCGTAGCACTTTCCACTCTCGCACTCGGGGGAAACATTCATTGCATGCAAAATATGCATTTTATGTTCATAAATAAATTAGTTGCTATGCTGCTGCTGCTGGGTCTTATTTTTTAGTCGCACGTACGTTTTTGTTGTAATTAAACATATGCTGGCCTGACTTGAATATTCATCACACGGTTGCACATCTATAAATTGCACGTGCTGCTTAATTATATATAGCGCTTTTAAGCAAACTTGATCCATGGAAAATATGTAAACTAAAATAGGTTTATTTGCCCACCAATCCCAGAGTCAGAGAGTTATTTCGGCTTCGACACTCAACCATAAAATCATGAGATCTCGGTGACGTGTGTCATAATTTATAACAAAGGTGATTTTTTGTACAAATTCGCCCGTATTTATATTCCAACACTTGCTGCGTGGAGTGTACACATCGACCAAGGTCCAAGTCCCTTGCTTGCTTAGATAGATGGTAGCTTCACAGGAGCAAAGTACATATGTAAAATATACACAGAAGAGTATGGAGTACGAGGACAAACGACAATAACAGATAAGCAACAAAAACAAACAAACAAGAAATAACTATATCAAGAAAAGATGTAAATGTAATGTAAAATATGTGGTAGAACGGTCGAACCGCATTGTATATTTCTATGCTCATGGTGAGTTTGCTGAAAGTCTTGTGTATGGAAGGGTAGTATAGAGAGTATACGAGTAGACAATGCACCGCATTGTTTACGCGTCGACCAACTCGTTGATGTAGACATGTTTTATAAAATTATTCCATGTAGACAACTTCATTACGACAAAACAATAGCTATTTATGCAACTGGTGATGAAACTAGCGATATTATATCACCAAGCGTGCAGACAACACGCCGTGATAAAATGAGCCGTGTCATCATGTGTTGCATACATGATTTTTCCAACTCAGGTACGAAATGAAGAATCAGACGTTTCCATTTATAATTTTAATAATGTCAACTGGTTTGCTCTGACTTGCCGTTTATAGAAAATAGTGTCACTTTAATAAAGTAATTAAAAATGACACTTTTCTTAACTCAAATGACATCAAAAAGTTGACATTTCGCGTCTAAGTGGGAAAAAATTAATGTAATATTTTTTATGTACAGGGCGTTTTTTAAGTAAGATCTCCCTTAGGGATTTATATCGTGTTAATGGGTCTCCTACACCGAATGTTAAAATGCAAGAATTTATATTTATATAATTTATTCCAATTTTGAAACTTTGTGATAGTTTGTAACATGAGAAAACTGAAAATTTTGAAGATTTAATGTAGGCAGCCAAACTAACTTTGAAAATTACACATTTGTGTTTTTATCCTTTTATTTCCGTATTCTAATCTGCCAATAAAAGCAAAACGCTTATATCAACACGAAAAAGAGATTGGGCACTTTAACTTTCATATTTTCGACACTTTTAAATAGACGCGAAGTCCTGCTTAATGCGCTTTAACTAAATCTGTTTCTAAAACTAGGTCACCACGATTCCATTATAAATTATTCGCACGAGCATTAAGTTGATAAAAACAGATAATGCATATAAAGCAGCGAAGTAGTATACAAATTATGTAACAAGGTGAACAATTTATAATTGTGCGAAAAGTGCATGGGGTGTGCTAAAAGTTACAAATTAGTTGCTATAATTTTTATTAATTAATAAAAGTAAAATTAAACGCTTAACGCGAAAACTGAAAAATGTCCAAAACTTGAACCTCACATATCTCGAAAAGCGGCAATGGCACAGTTTTCAAAATAAATTGACTTAAGTGTGTTCGGCGTGCTCCTCCCACAAATGCGCCCTAAATTTGAATTGATTTTTGCTTTTGGTTAGCCTGTTGCACGCAGCTTTTATGTCTCGTATTTGTCAAAGAGGTCAATGTCAAGTTTGAAGTTCGTGTTGCATTTTGATTACGAACGACTTCGTTTCATCTTTTTGAAACTTTTTGAAACTGGTTGATGCGCACAATGTACTGCGCAATCAATGTACTGCGACTACCAATGCAACTTACTGCATGTGTTCGGCGAACGCATTATAACAATAAATTAGCAATTTTGAAAACAATTTCTTGTTTTCCCAAATTTCGGCCACTGACTGAGTTTACAGTTACAGCCTTTTTTCGGGAGGACGGAGAATCCTACATAGGATAATACTCAGCAGTCAATCTCAGGATCTTACTGAGTAAACTCCCTCCTCAGTACTTACCTAAAGTCTGAGATAACTCCATGCAAAGGATACAGGAATCTATGCGGATAGCCTATAAGGGGGAGGACCTAGAATGCATAAAACACGCATACCAGTTGATATTCGAAAAGGACAACAAGTAGAAAAACAACGTAGAAAGATGAGGTCGTATGGGAGGTTAGAAAGGTTTGCTTTGACATGTATATGGTAGAGTCACTAAGAGATATGGGTATTTGTTGCTGAATCAATTTCAGAGGCCCTAGTCAGGACCTTAAGGTAAGGCCAATGTCCAATGTAGTACCAGATCCGGAACGGTGGAGACGAGTTGGTTCAAGGGTGCCATGAACTGAGCCGTTGTGTTCACGAAGAATTGAACTCAAAAACTTGCCTTTAGAATTTGTGAAACCTCGGCTCCACATAAAATGGAGGGCATTGAAATTTCCAAGAATTACAGGGTCGGAAGAGATTTATCTTTATAGATAGATCTAATAGTTGTGTTACTAATTGTAGTGCAAGGGCGAAGAGTCTTATGGATCGTCCACCGATCTTGGAGGGGTTTTCTAAGGAGGATGACTGAGCCGTGTCCTCTCAGGGAGTGACAGGTAGAGTATTCAGAAAGGTTGAAGTTATTGGAGGATTTTGCAGTTTCGGAAATACAACTGCTGCTCAGTTAAGTGCTGTGCGATGCCCCTAAGAACTACTTTTAGGTTTTTCTCGGTTTTCAGCTTGAAAGTGTGATACGTGCACTTCTCGACATCGAGAACCAAACTGCGCCTTACGTGTTCGTTGCCTTGAAGCAAATGCTGTTTGTCTTTGGTAATTGTTTTGAGCTGAATCCGAGGCCGAATCTGAATGAGCATTGAATGAGCGGGATGACCCTTGATGTGCTTGAGGTGTATGTTTTATCCGCCATTTTTATACCGATCAGCTGTTTATTGAGAAAGTCAAATATAGGTCAAACCTGTCATCCCCTGACATGAAAAATCTCAATACCAAATTTCTGATTCAAACCTTGTGCCACTAACGATTTTGATTGTTATCAGCATCCATCTTGATTTTAAAAATCCATTTGTTGTGTTGAAATTAGTGTTTTTTTAGTAAAGCGACGAACCTCCATTCGTCTAATAATCTAATTTCGTTTTTCATAGCCTCCATCGCCATTTATCGCTGTTGCTACATGAAATTGCTTCTTGGTATGTTCGAGGTTCGTTATTAGATACCAAAAATCCGCAGAAGTTGGCTAGAGCTTTCGGTGGGACTCATAGGCGTGCGTAGGAGATTTTATTAAGGTGTGCAGGAACTTAAAAGTAAATTTTTCCCGCCTCTATTGGTGCTCAATCTACAACATTCTAAGAGGACAAATTCAGCTGATATGCCATTGCGTCAAAAATAAAGAGTTAAGAGTTCAATCTTAAAATATTAGGGTGTGCCAGTGCACACCCGGCGCACGCCTATGGTGGGACTCCTTGCGCTGATCGTTGTCATCCTTTGTTAATTTTCGTCATTTGAACTTTTGTCACTTATGTCACTTGTTTCACTGAACTCGTTATCACAGTTGTCATTATTTTGTTGAACAACTTATATTGATGGTTGTTTCGTTTATTGTGTTGTTAATTGTTGTTTCTTAGTTCGTTGACTTCAACGGTTGGTTCTGCAGCGCATTTTTCGATGCATGGTCGATGCATTTGCGATTTTCGGGTTTTATCACAAAACGTAATGTCTCTGGATGTAATCATGTTTCTCTATTTTGTTAGGCATCTATATTTTTGACTGCATATCGAATCCTAGGAGGATTAGGCAATTTTTCTGCTTTTGGATCCAGCTTGTGGGGCGATGTACATCCGGAACTTTGATGTAACATTTACACCCAAAACGTAGCATGTTTTGTAAATCGGATTTTGTTGTGCCAAAGTTCACAAAGTTTTGAATAAAATTAGGCCGTTTCGCCCCCAAAAGCTTTAATAAGTCCGCAGAGTCGATCAGCAGACAACTTATTAAGTAACGATTTTTTCGTTCACCCACACCGTTTGGTTGTTGTGAAGTGTGACTGAACCATTCTTCTTCAAGAATATTCCGCTTCCTATTTCTGTGTATTCTCCGCCCTGCCTGAGCGAATAATCTTAACTCGTTTGTTGAAAAAGTTTGTAATTAATTGAACGTAGTTTTGTATAAAACACCTAAAAATGTCACTCATCGCTATTTACTTCATTAAACTCAAAAAGAAACGAAGAAAAATACATGGGAAAATACAAAAAAAGAATAAAATACCTTCCAATCAATAATTCATAAAATATCTTGTAATGTTCAGCCGGGCAAAATATTTAAATTTTATTTTGTTTCCCTCACTTAAGGACCCACCCTTGTTCCTTTTCAAACACATTTCTCTTATCGTGTTTCGTGTTCCCTCTCAATATTTTAATGCGATAGACATAGTAAACATAATATTAAAATATATATGTAGGTTGTTGAGAGAAAACGCAAAATATTATCAAAGAAAGTATGCAAATGAGCCAAACGCGTTGCCGACATTATTTGTTTGTATTTGTTTGGCCTGTAGAGATGCGTCCATGGACTTTATCCTTATCCATTCGCATCTCCCACTTTCCTATTATTCGCATTGGCAAACTTGGAGAGTCCTGTCCGTCCCTAGAGCTTCCAGCTTTTTAAATGTAAGTACATTTTTATTCCGCTACCGTCTTTTCCTAACATTACATTCATTCATTCTTTTATTTTTTTTTTCTGCGCCATCACTGCATAACGTATACAAGTTATGCGGATTTACATTTTAATTTATTTTTTTCCACTCGTTGCTGTTGCGCTGTTACCTCTGCTAACCTATAAACCTTTCCTCCAAAAAGTGCGCTGCTAATATGTTTCAAACGTAATTATGACGTAATGAGATCCTGACTCGCATTTTACTTTTTCTTTTTAATTTATTATTATTGGCGCCCACCGTGAGTTGCTAATTTGTAATCGTATATTATTATTATTGAGTGGGTTAGCCAGTATAGGTTAATGTGAAAACTTTTTATTAATCTCAACGTACTGTCAATTATAACAAAAATTATTTTTTTTCAAAAACATCCATTATTAGATAATGTAGAATAATATCGTTTAATTATGTTTATGTAGGACTTATACCGACAAAGTATACCCGATTGATTAATTAGGCCGTTTCCAATCGCAATTTCAGTTTAATTGCAACTGCCGATGTTTAATTGAATACAAACTTTAACGGCGGACGCACGTTTGGGCACTAATAATACTGATGTAGATGATCATGTGACCCATAGAATGTTTGACCATCGCAAAATAACATTGTATTAGCCTCCTATAGGGATTTACGTGGTAAAAACTTTAGGTCGTATTAATGGGTCTCCTGCTGCACATTTTATAACGCAATAAATCACACTCTTAATTGGTACCTTACTCATTCTATTGTTTTTCAAAGTAAAATAAGTCTGATAATTGAAAAATTTACATTTTTTTATAGACAACTTTGTCAACAACACACACGAGCTCACAGCATTAAAATCAGAAGTTAAAGAGTTAAATACGGTACAAATTAAAAATGTGATTTATTGCATTGTAAAATTTGTAAAACTTAAAGTTTTTACTATGGGAGATAATTAAAAAAATGTACATCCCTCCATAGAATTGATAATATAAGGTCAGGACTTCCTACTTTCCCACAGGAAACAAGGACAAATGCAATGACGACGGAAATTCAGGAAATAGTATTGGACTCCAGAGTCCAGGCCAGAAAAAGACGATAAAGTACAACAAGGGGATGACAAAAAAGGAATGTCGTATGTTGTTGCGTATACTGACTGGCATTGCTTGTGGCAAGATTTAACCGAAGAAAACTGCGAAAACCTATTTTAGATAACCAATTAGGTAGTTCCTTCTCTCTATGTGATATATGAATGTCAATATTCATACAAACACGTGCACGATGTTGAATCAATGGTCTTTTGATAGATACTATACAGGATGCTTCAACATAATTTTCCTATTGAAGTAATCCAGTCAATAGACACCAAATTTGTCCACTATATTTTATTCCGCATCACTCTGTAACGTATTTCGCATGTGTTGTGTGAATGGGAGCGGAAGGATATAATTTACTATACCAAGATATACATGTACTAGTCCTGTTCATGTTGCTTGCTGCGGCGAGAGAATTAAGAACAACGTCTATCACACTCCTGACTCCTCTATAAACCTCTACTTTACACTTGCTTTCCGTTTGGTATTCTCGATTCAAGTATTACAAGAGACCGAAAATTCAAATACAAATCGAGAGCCGAACGAGCAATATAGAGAAACAAAATTGTGACTATTTATTGTTCACATAAATCACCCACAAACACCACGTTCTTCCACTGATTTCACTTCCTCATTTCTTGTTCAGGCCATTTGCTGGAGTAGCTCATTAAATAAACTATCATTTCGCTATAGAATACCTTCATTTCTATATCTTCTATACGTAATGGTTACAATGGCAAATCACGGATGAGCAGAGCAATAATTAACGGTTTTAAGGTACAATGAGCATGAATACTGGGAAGATTTGGGTTTTATGCTTGTGCATCAGCTGGATATTCAGTCATTTATTTAGTATCAGTCCTAAGTAAATTTAACAGTTTGAATTTGTATAATGATGAAGATATCCTTTTTGCAGATAAGCAATAATTGGATAATGGGGCCGGAAGTATGTGACATGTGGACCACAATCGATGTGATGTGCTGTACGGCGTCAATATTACATTTAGTCGCCATTGCCATGGATCGGTAAGTTTACATTTTCGACCACAATAATGTAAAATCAAATTATTGCGTTAAAAACCACTAGTTGAAATCTTTTATCGGGGCTTGGAACCGAAAGCAATATCGATTCCGGTATTAACGATAAAATAATAACGTTTCCACTACTAATAACGGTATTGTTTAATTAATACCGGTAATTACCGGTAACTCTTATACCGGTAAAAAATTACCGGTAAAACTTACTAAAAATAGTTTAGATTCAAATTAAATATTTATTTACATTTTATTAAGAGTATTAAAAATTTGAACATTTGCTTTTATATGTGAATTTAACATGGAAATATCAAATGTCTTTCGAACGGTAACTTTCTTAAAATACGGAAGAGTTTACCGGCAAATGAAATAAATTTTTTAAAGGTTTCCATATCGGTAAAAAATAACGAAAATTCAAAATTAATAACGTTTACCGGTATTTCTTTAACAAGTATTATTTACCGGATCCAATCCTTAATATTTATTAATTATTAATAATACATATTTTAATTCGTTTTGACTTTGTTAGGTATTAGTACTTAATTGTTTTTGTTTTTACTCGATTGAATTTCGAAATTTCAAATTATTTAAGTGAAATTCAAATATCCAAAACGTTCCAACTCACAAAGCTAAAAAATTATCCATGTCACATGGCGTAATTTAAAACCAGGATCTCTATATAATTCAAAACTGACTATTTTCCACTATTTTCTAAAATTATGAAAAGGAAACGATTGTGGATGTGCACTTTCAATATTATATTCGCAATGGCTTTGGCTATTGATGTCTTTATTGTTTATTATGCTTTGTAAGTCTGAAACATCATTTTTTTGGAGAACATAAACACGACATATTTGCATTTTCTTGGTTGATCGTTTTGCACTTTGCTTTTATTGTTGATGCTTCCATTGGTTTTTTGGGGTTGCTGGGTAATGCACGCATTATAACCGCTTTCTTTATTATGAATATTCGGTCGAACATTCCATCACGGCATCATCTCTTTAGGTAATGTTGTAATTCATCAGCACTCCCAGCGCATCACTACTCTATTCGTGAACCCCACGGAAAAGCACATCCGGATCCGAGTGCTGGGATAACAAAGATTATAGCGAATGTATACACAAAATATGTTTATTGTAGAAAAATATGAAATTCTTTTAGTTGCCGACCTACCGAAAGTGGAAATTATACAGAAATTTAGTGATATCAAATTGTAATCAAAGTCATTTCCACTTTCCGATCAGATTTGCTTCTAAAGGTTATATGGTTGGAAAGTTGTGTGGTGCGAATTTATCGCGTCGATTTTTTAGATTTATTTTAATAATTTTAAAAGTGTATGTGTGTGTATGTGTGTATGTGTGTGTATGTGTGTATGTGTGTATGTGTGTATGTGTGTATGCAGTTTCCAATCTTTCGAATAAAGACTCGAGGTCACTTTCGTTGGGTTTCCATTCGTAAAAATATCCGTTATTTCGTTGATTAAGCGGGTAACGTGCGTTCTAGCCGCTTTCCGTTGAAGCTTCACCCTATCAGCCATTATTAGCTACTATTTCAAACGCGCGAGTTTAACGTTAGACCAACAGCAAATACTGTCCGCGATTCCCGGGTTTCGGCACCAAATATAAGAATGTATATGCGCGTGAATGAAATAGTAATCTGATCGTTACATTGAATTATATTAATTAATTAACAACGTTTTTTTTTCTATATTTCAAATCTAAATGATAGCTTGATTTTTACGATCCATGGGTCACTTTTTTAGCGTTGCTGGTTTTTTCAACAACTATTAAAGAGACATAATATTAATAGATGGCTTAAAATAAATCGGATTCTTTAGAAGGAATCACTTGAATATATAGGGTACCAGTAAATAGGGTGCCACTAAAATACCAGTGGCTTTATCACCTTTAATCTTCTGAAGAATTCTTAGAATTAAACGTGGTGCAAAGGGTGGGAATATATAAAAATTAAATTTTTGCCCAGTAATTGTGAAAGCGTCAACCGCAATGCTATCGGGATCCTGATGCCATGAGATAAACTTATTACACTTTGTTTTAATTCTGGTTGGAAAAGGAAAAGGTCAATATCAGGTTTTCCAAAAATCTCAATGATAGTGTTGAACGAGAAAACTCGTGGAAACTGAATACTGTCCATTCGATTTATACAATAAGTAATTACGGTGGTGTTGTCTGTGCGCAAGAGTATTTCACAATTCGAGAGGTCCCAAGCAAAACATTTACGGGCATAAAATGCTGCAAGTAGCTCCAGATAATTTATAATATTTATCCGCGACGACCAAGTAAAGCAACCATTATTAGGTGTGTATGGAGGCACATATAACCCACATTAATATCACTCGCGAATAATGGAGCTTGACACACGTCAATAATAGGTCATTATTCCTCTAGAGATTTACTTTACGTCAAGCACAGCTCTTTCTTGCATTCCATAATAATATGTGACACACGGACTGCATCTAAAACGTCATCTAGGATTATGTGTTGAATTCATTGATGTCATACATATAACTAGATCG
>JARJEB010013068.1:0-12064 GCA_030264535.1 Liometoxenus newtonarum | reverse complement strand
ATAAACTGAATAATAATTTACATATTTTTTGTCACGTTTCCGTTTTGGTTTGTTGGATGTTGAATGGCAATTATTGATAACTGATTAAGAGTAAACAACTGGATGATAAATTAATCATTCAAACTTTACTATGTTGACGCCAAAATAACTAAATTCATTTTCTAATGCAGAGCACTTGAAAAACTACTTTTCTTAATAAGTTTTCGAAACACTTGACCCCAATGTTCACACATTTAATTAATTTTTATAGTAGTTTTTGAAGTTTTATCGCGTTTCGAAAAAAACGTTGAGAAATTTTAGATTAAGACCAACGCACAGAGCACAGTTGCTTGCTTCGAGCGATAATATAATTGTTTCATTTATAGCTTCAGCAAGGACTTCTCGTCTGGGGACAGCCACATCGCCAACTGAATGAACTTAATGCACCAGGCACCAGCACCAGGCACAACTTAAGTCAGTGCCTGCGTGCAACACTTAACTCAAAAATTAAGTCAAGTCAACTCGGCGCAAACGCCTCAATAATTTGGACGCGCCTATTGACTAATATCGACTGTTCAAGTTTACTAAATTGAGCCATCATGAGCGTATCTTTATGCTTCACTTTTACTTTTTATCTTTAACCGTATTAACTAAATTTTTGAGTTATATTCCGAAAAGCGTAAAAACTCGAAAAAGTTCTGTTGCGACATAAAAGCAACAAATCGAAATTGAAATGTATTTTGTTTTGTCGTTTTGCAGTTTATTTTTCCGTGCGTGTTTGATGAATGACTAAGCTTTAAATACAAACAAATACGAATCAGGAATACGAATATACACACACAACAATGACATTTTAAAGTTTAGAACGTTTTAATGATTAATGGCAATCCCACAGTCGCACAACACTACACAGCAATGAAAAAAAATAAATAAATACGTAACGCGTCATTTCGTAAGTACCTGCGCAGAGAGACGAGACAAATTTCCAGCCCGTTTTTCAAAACGTTCATCATAAAATACCGGGCATTCAATAAAACGATAAGACGTAAAAATAAGTTGCTTAGTTGTATGCGTCAAATCAAAATGTTAAAGAATTTAGAGATTTTTTTTTCGTAACTCTTTTCCTTAAATAAATAAAAAGCAAATTTTTGTAGAAACCGACACAATTTAATTTATTAGTCAATCAGAGTTCTCTGACTTGCCTAGGGATTTTTTTTTGCAAAATTGTTTCAAGGCTTTGTAATGACTGAAAAAGTTACTAAGTAAGTCAAATAAATACAAATTTAAAACATTAGGAACTTAAAAACCCTAGGAAATTAAAAAATAATCCCTGACTGAAAAATTTACTATGTCAAATATAAATAAAAATTGCAAACATTAGGAATTAAAAAAAAACTAGGAAATTGAAAAAAAAATCCCTAGGATTTACAAATATTATATTTTTAGTTATTTTGTGAATTAAATTAAACCCTAAAATTTTAATTCAAGAAATTTAAAGAACTAGGAAATTTATAAAAAAAAATCCCTAGGAAGAGGATTCCGATTGTCTTA
The DNA here is from genome assembly GCA_030264535.1 of Liometoxenus newtonarum. NCBI lineage: Eukaryota > Metazoa > Arthropoda > Insecta > Coleoptera > Staphylinidae > Liometoxenus > Liometoxenus newtonarum. The sequence continues at coordinate 10,534 of JARJEB010013068.1, read as the reverse complement.
TAAATTGTGTCGGTTTCCACTAAAATTAGCTTTTAAATAAACTTAGGTAAAACTTAAAACTTAATTTCAAAATTATTCCTAGGATTGTTTCAAGGCCTTGTAGTGACTGAAAAAGTTACTAGGTATGTCAAATAAATACAAACTTAAAACATTAGGAACTTTAAAAAATAATCACCAGGATTGTTTCATGGTTTTTTAGTGACTGAAAAAGTTACTATGTCAAATATAAATAAAACTGCCAACATTAGGAACTTAAAAACTCTAGGCAAATATTTTGTCAAATAAATTAAACCCTAAAATTTTAATTCAACAAATTTAAAGAGCTAGAAATTTATAAAAAAAATCCCTGTAGTCAAAATACCCTGTATGCCCTTTTTATTTAGACTGAGACTGTTTCCGTTCCGAAAGAATTTGCTATTTATTCATTTTATAACTAAATAATGGTGGAATTACTCATTGTTTGACACAATGACTTAATTTTTAAGTAAAGGATTTTGATTTTCGATTCACATGTGTATTATTCAATAACAATAAGCATTTTATATGTTTAATAACGAAATTATTTTTGTTATTTTATCATTTTGTCGTTTCGTTTACACTTTACTTATTTGTTATCTTTTTGTTATCACCACATATTTCCTCTTTCTTCTGTGTTCTACATTTATATTTACTTAAATTTTAATTCATATCACTTTTGATTCTTAATATTCAACATAACATCATAAAATACATAAAACTATTATTAATTGATATTAATTAAAATAGTAATTTAAGTTTAATTGGATGACTAAACATTAAAATATGTTTTTGATATCAAACGATGAATTCAATTGAATTCAATTAAGTTTTATTTGTCTATACTATACGTCCGTCCATTCATAAATGTCTGGGTTTCAAACATGCAGTTGACGAAATGTCGAAATGTCAAATTTATTTCATTGCGAAGGCAATTGTAAAAAAAAGTAAAAATCGGTACGGGTTCGCACCGCACAACTTTCCGGCCATATACATTACGATTTCGTAGAAATCGTCGATCGTAAAAGTTATTTTGATCGTAAAGTGGTTTAATTTCTATGACATTTAACGTCAATTTCAATATTGAAGTTTATCTTGTCAATTCAGAGTGTCAGCGTGATTTAGAGGCGCTCAGGGAGCATTTTTCAATTCTATTACACACACACACACACACGCACACACACACACACACACACACGCACGCACGCACACACATCAGACCAAAAAGCCTATTTTTGAGCTCCACGAATCAGATTTTTTTCATGATCACCTTACTTTCCTACACCTACATACCTTCTCGGTATGTGGCCGGAAAGTAAAAAGGACGCAAAGTATAGATTTATCACTTTTGTAACTTGAGAAGTTAATTTCTCGTCGCGTCTTGTCTGCCTTCAATTAAATTTACGTTTTTTTTTTTTTGTAAATTATTTATGTTTGAATTAATCATGAATTTTTGATTCATTCATGCAGAAATCCTTTAAAACTTGAAACTTGAAAGTTTTCCGTTTCTCTAATCTCTACGAATAGAAATGGAAATACTGATTGAATCTGTTCGATAAATAAAGTAAAACTACAACTACAATTAATTCATTCATATACTATGGGTGCGTTTTTTTGCTAACGTCCAAGAAGTGGAATGTCAAGAGCAAAAATATGCAAAACTGCACAAACCGACATTAGCTGAATAGGGGAAAGTTGGTTTGATTCTTTTCTTTCTCATGTATTTGCAATAATTTCATCGATAACTAATCATCAAAACTAAGATATGGAAAATAAGAGACGGTGTAAAAAGTATAAACCGGAATGAGGATTCCGTAGCAAAAAAATCGGTTTACGTATGTCATTCCGTCTTCGAGAAGTTGGCAGACGTGAGCAAAAAAACGCACCCCAAATCTACCAGACCAGTATTTCTTTCATTATTATAGAAATAAATGATCAAGTGGGCGTTTATTTTATGACTAAATCCACTGTACTAGTATTAATATCATCGCAGTCGGCTGAATAAATTAATGAAACGAATTTATTAATTAAAGTCTTATCAATTTTATTCATCAATGTCCATTAAGATGACGTTGAATGTTAGAACAAAGACACAATACAAAACCTATTAGGCAAAAAAGTACAGAGTTATCGAATATTTATGAAAACTCAGTCAAATAAGGAATGAAATTGTCAAATTAATACAAAAATGATAACAAATTTATAAAAATACGATCTGTTTTGTTTTTGTTTATACATTTACCTTATTTTAATTTCAATAAATTCCAATCACCACTAACACTAATTAATAATGAGATGATTAATCAGCAAAACACATGGACATGAGCAGGCGCACGAAAACAAAGTCAAAATATTTCTCAATCATGATGACAATTATTTCCAATTTTATTTTATTTTTTAGTTTTCGTTTTTTATTAATTTATGTTGCAAGATTTTCGTTTTTTCGAATTTTCAGTACTTTTGGATTTAAAATAGTAAAAAAAAATTGTTTAGCTTTTAGTTTAGTTTTTTTTTTTTTGGAGAGATTTTTTTCTACATCTACATCTACGATGAACGGCGGATTTTGTGATAACAGATGAAGCGACAACCAAACTAAATTAACAACAAAAGGGAAGCCGACCCATTAACTTGTTATTAACAATAAACGCTTTCAATTATAGACAGAGTGTTCGAAAACAATTGATAGGTATCCAGTTGGTAAAGGCAAAACAAGGAATTACTTAATGTTATCATTAATTTTTTTTTGATCACTCTGTATATTTAACATACAATCGTGTATGGTACAGTCGTAATTATGTTTAATCAACTATATATTATGATTTCCCTTCAGTCTTCACTCTTCACTTCATATTGTCTTTTTAAGGATGAAAGCGCAATCAAAAATTTTGAATAAAGGATTAAAAATGAAATAAATAAAAAAATAAAAAATTGCGAGTCATTTTAAGGTAATTTCGATGCATTTCGTTTTTTTACAGGGTGATAAAGTTAACTAAATGGTGACACCGGAAGTGGTACAATTCAAGGTCATAAACAACGACAAAAAATGCATTAGAATTTTCCTGCTTCTTTTTATAAGTTCATATAAATTTTCCAAATGAAAACACTTAATAATTAAATTCCGTAACTCAATTCACATAATGGCGGTTACCGGAACTACTAAAGCTCAAGGTCATAAACAACAAAACAAATGATAACCTGTCTTTGATATGTTTATAAACCTTTTCTTGCATCATTTTATCAACTCATTTTTTTCTGAATAACGAAACTTCTGATTGTAAATTCAATTATTTAGTTAACAAATTAGTTAATAAAATGGCGGTTATCGGAAGTGCTACAGCTCAAGGTCATAAACAACAAAACAAATGATAACCTGTCATTGATATGTTTATAAACATTTTCTTGTTTCATTTTATTAGTTCATAAATATTTTGAACAATAAACTTCTGAATAAATCAATTCTCGAACTTATTTAACAAAATGGTGGTTACCGGAAGTACGATAGTTCAAGGTCATAAACAACAAAGCCAATGATAACCTGTCTTTGATATGTTTATAAACATTTTCTTGCCTAATTTTATCAGCTCTTTATTTTTCAATAACGAAACTTCTGATTGTTAATTCAATTATTTAGTTAACAAATTAGTTAACAAAATGGCGGTTATCGGAAGTTCTACAGCTCAAGGTCATAAACAACAAAACAAATGATAACCTGTCTTTGATATGTTTCTTAACATTTTCTTGTTTCATTTTATCAGCTCATAAATATTTTAAACAATAAACTTCTGAATAAATCAATTCTCGAACTTATTTAACAAAATGGTGGTTACCGGAAGTACGATAGTTCAAGGTCATAACCAACAAAGCCAATGATAACCTGTCTTTGATATGTTTATAAACATTTTCTTGCATCATTTTATCAGCTCATTTTTTTTCAGTAACGAAACTTCTGATTGTTAATTCAATTATTTAGTTAACAAATTAGTTAACAAAATAGCGATTATCGGAAGTGCTACAGCTCAAGGTCATAAACAACAAAACAAATGATAACCTCATAACCTATTTTTAATACGTTTTAAACCTTTTCCTGTTTCTTTTTATCAGATCAATAAATTAGTTAACAAGATGGCGGCTACCGGAAGTGCGACAGCTCAAGGTCATAAACAACAAAACAAATGATAAAACCTTTTGTGCAATTTGCGTGTTATTTTTTTAAATGTATTAAAAACATTTCTTTTTAGTTAATTATGAATATTTTTTTTATACAAACCTTGGTTGACTGAAGAGAATGAGGATCAAAAGTATGCCTTTGTTGAAAGTGAGCAGCTTTAGCAAACGGATTAAAAGTGTAATCAACATCAGCGGGAATCTGTTCAAGATCGAGATTTTCTTCGCTCTTTTTCTTCTGCTGTCGAAACATAACATTTGTTCGCATCTCCTGCATCACACTCTCGTTCGATTGATTCGTCATGTCGTTCATCGACAAACTGTGTCTTCGCGTATCGTTCTTCAGTTTTTTATTGCCTCCGCTTCGCCAAATAATTGCCATCGCATGTGTCAAATTCGTTTTGCTGCGCGTCAACTTTTTGCTTTTCTTTTCTTTCCTTTCCTCCGACATGTTGATTATCTTCGATATCCATTAACTTTTATTTTTAATTATCAACTTAAACTTTTTATATTTTAAACTATAGTTTTAAAATACTTGAATCAAAATGGCGGCTTTCATAGTTTTAGAGAAATGTTTGGACAAAATCTTGAAATTTTATTTGCAAAATTTCTAAACACTTATAGTTTTGTTGACTTATATTACAAACTTTTAGATAAAAAACAACTTAAAACTTAAAAAAAGAAACTTTATCACGCATGTTTAAAATTTTATTTATTTTTTTAAATTTTTTATAGTTTTTAACTTTTTTTTAACGCTATATGGTACTTTTTATGCATCCGAGAGTAAATTGTACCAATTGTAATCACAATCGTAATGGTTTCATTATCACACGGCGGTTAGTTGACAACTCAAACACAACTGACTCATTCAGTTCGCAATTTGCTGATATTTTATTGCGTTGAAAGTGGCAAGGAATTTATAAAGTTGAAATTGCACTTTTCACTGGTACAAACCTAATTACTTACTACTTATATACATCTGTCCTTATCGGTCGTTCTTATCAGACAAGTCAATTGCTGATAACGTTTATCAACGTAAAATAAATTTCTGATGCTATCTTTCCAAGCTTTCCAAACTTCAAAACATAATTTTAAACAATTTTATTTATTTTTCACTCTAAAAAAATTTAAACTTCCCGCTACTTTTAGTTTTTGAATTTACCGCTCTTTTATTTCTGTCGAAACTTAACAGGACAATTTTGACATCCCTATTCGATCGATATATCGAACATACCGATTAATCGATGGAATATATCGATCTGACCGATTAATCGATAGGAAAATATCGACGTTTGAAAATTATCGATTTTAAATGCAATGTCAAAAAATAAACCTTTTTGAAACCTTCGAACTAAGATAATTAATCAGCTTATAGAGACATCGCAGTGAAATTTTCAACTTCTCTAATTTTTAAGCAGTGATTTTTAAGGAAATTATCGGCACGGAAACATCGATATTTTTCTATTTATCGGACTTACATATCGATATGTACATCGATATTTTGCAAACATCGATTATTTTTTGTGAAAATGACTTAAACACAACCTAATCTTTTGTAATCTCGATCCAGCGCGATCAAGGAAAAGCGTTGGGAAAATCTCGAATAGAAAGGAAAACACTGACTTCTCTAATTTTTAAGCAGTGATTGTTGAGGAAATAGTCGGCACGGAAACATCGATATTGTTTTCAATTTATCGAACTTACATATCGATATGTAAATCGATATTTTGCAAACATCGATTTTTTTTGAAAATGACTTAAACACAAACTAAAAATTTTGTAATCTCGATCCAGCTCGATCAAGGAAAATCGTTGGGAAAATCTCGAATAGAATAGAAAACACTGACTTCTCTAATTTTTAAGCAGTGATTGTTAAGGAAATAGTTGGCACGGAAACATCGATATTGTTTTCAATTTATCGAACTTACATATCGATATGAACATCGATATTTTGCAAACATCGATTATATCTTGTCAAAATGACGTAAACATAACCTAAAAATCTTATAATATCTATCCAGTTCGATCAAGGAAAATCTTTGGGAAAATCTCGAATAGAATGGAAAATACTGACTTGGTTTACTGCCCTTTGCCGGCTGAAATCTACGGCAAAGAGCATTCGAATCCTTTAAAAAAACTCATGGATGAAATAAGAAGCGATGTGGGTGAAAACAAATTTCTCACTTTAGTGCATGATGGTTCATTTGACGAGAGGGTTCATACTCATCCACCGAAAAATGTAAGTATTCTAAACGAAAACTTGCTTCCATTATTAAATGTGCTTCTCAACTTTCAGCGTAAACACGTGAAAAAAACGAAACCAGTGAGATATCTATCAAGAAAAGCTCGCAAAGCAAATAACTTATTGAAATTGCCGAGGACTGGTTGGAACTTCAAGGCATTGCAGCCGATGAGAGACATGTGGTTGTCATACATGGAGGACAATTTGGAAGGCATTACTACAGCGCCCGACGTAACTGATAAAAGATATACATATTTTCATTCAATTTTGGCAAAATCCGATCTTGTCGGCGCATACGTAACTGTTGTCAAGTCTAGAGTGCCTAGTATGATTGACATTTCCGGGATTGTTGTCCTCGAAACGAGGGATACGTTCCAAGTGGTTACGCCAAGCAATCAACTGAAAAGTAATTTGCATGTAAATTAGAATTATTTTATTAATCTTCCTATGACTTCCTCAGTTTTAGTGAAAGAACCATCTGTATTTTCCTGCCAACTAAAGAACATAAAGTTGACGATTTACGGTAAGTCATTAATGATGCGACCGCATGAACGATGCGTTAAGAAAATAAAAAATTGCATTAATCTTGACCTATAATAATATAATGGTGTACTTGATATTTTAAATTTGCCGCTCTGTTAACGTTCGCCATAATTCCAAGCGTACCAACTACAGAAAAAAAAGTTACTATATTTGTTTCTTTTGAATTGTTCTTTCTTGAACAATAAAAATGTTCATTTTTTTCAACAGAAATCAAGTCGTTTTATTTTACTAATAGTTGTTACTGTTTGATAAAAAAAGAGATTTTCGAGTTTGTGTAAATCCTTTTTCCTAGGGTCCCTAGTTTTGGTGACTTCACATTATTTCATTAATGGCGGCCTACCGAAGGTGTAGTGTTCACGTTGACTGTTTTTGCAAGTACAATATCAACAAGATTAATGGGAATTGATCGAATTAGACATGCATTGACTTGTGTGCGGGTGTAAAGTGTGTGATGCCGACGTAATGTTTCGTTTCTTGAGCGGGCGCAAGCCGAGGAACGGCGACCACCACGTCAACAGTCATCAGCCACTGAAAGGGGGCGGCAAGTCCAACAACAAGAACCTCATCGTTTGTCGTGTTATACTTTTAGATGGGACCGATCTTTCTGTTGAATTATCTGTACGTATTTCGTTTCTTAATCAAGTGCATAAAACGATCAAACAAATGAAGAGTGTCATATGACAATGACAATTGACAATAAACAACAATGCAGTATGCAGGGCACACTAACTTGTTAACTGTTGCCATGTCGGTTGCCATAACAATCAATCAACGATTGTTTTATTGGCAATTGTTTTTGTTTTGAGAAAATTCAAATAGAAAAGTAGAAGTTAATTTCATTTCTGTCTCGTTTTGTTTGTGAATTGGGAAATATTGGGGCTAGGAATGTATTAGGTCAGAAGTTCATAAAATCTTTCACAATAAATAACACTTTGAACGTAATGGGAAGTTCCCCATTATTTTTATCTTGTGTTTTTTACCTAGTTCCCAGGAGGCCATTGTTTATTTATTATAGGTATAAGCATTTGTTTTTTTTATGATTGTCATTTATTTGCACATAAAAATACGTTCTGACGTCATACGTCGTGGCTGTTAAAGAGTTTTACGCACGTTGCCAATGGCAACGCACCATAACTTCATCATTTTACACATAAATTGGTTCTTTTTCTTTCTAGAAAAAAGCGGAAGCTCGTGATTTATACGAACAAGTCTTTTATTCCCTGGATCTGATTGAAAAAGACTACTTTGGTTTGCAATACACCGACGCAAATCATGTGAGACATTGGTTGGACCCGACGAAAGCGATAAAGAAACAAATTAAGAGTAAGTAGTTTTTTTGTTTGTTTGTTTTAATACAAAACAATTCAATCTTGCTAAATATTGATAAACGTTTTGTAGTTGGCCCACCGTACACATTAAGACTCAAAGTGAAATTCTACTCGTCCGAACCAAACAATCTCAGGGAAGAACTAACTCGTTATCAGTTCTTTCTCCAGTTGAAACACGATATTCTCGATGGCCGATTGGAATGTCCACATCAAACCGCCGTTGAGTTGGCTGCACTTGCTTTGCAATGTAATTTCAAAAATGTTTATTTTCTTTTATTATTTTTATTTTGTTGTTTCATCGTTTTGTAGCTGAATTAGGTGATTTCGATGAATCGCAGCATACAGCAGCAACCGTTTCCGAATTCCACTTCGTTCCGAATCAATCCGAAGAAATGGAAATCGAAATCCTCGACGAATTCAAAAAGTGCGGTGGATTAACGCCAGCGCAAGCGGAAATCGCTTATCTGAACAAAGTGAAATGGTTAGAAATGTACGGCGTGGATATGCACATCGTTCTAGGCAAAGACGGCATGGAATACCGTCTCGGCCTCACCCCCACCGGTATCCTCGTCTTCGAAAACCAACAGAAGATCGGCCTCTTCTTCTGGCCGAAGATCGGGAAGTTGAACTTTAAGAAAAAGAAACTTACGTTAGTCGTCGTCGAAGATGATGATACGGGACGGGAACAGGAGCATACTTTCGTCTTTCGTTTGCATAACGAAAAAGCTTGCAAGCATCTGTGGAAGTGCGCCGTGGAACATCACGGTTTCTTTCGTTTGCAAGCGCCCGTTAAGGGTCCCTCGGCACGTCAGAACTTTTTCCGAATGGGATCACGATTCCGGTACTCGGGGAGGACGGAATATCAGAGCACACATCAGAATCGGGCGAGAAGGACGGTGCAGCTAGAGCGACGGCCCAGTCAGAGGTACGGCAAGCGACAGAGTCACGTTTTAAGGGAGAAGCTACGCGAACGGGAACAACGGGAAGTGCAGGTTGATCAAGTGCAGCCGGCAACCACAAGCAGCAGGTGTAGTCAACGATCTGTGCGATCGAATGCGACGGGTGTGGATCATACCGTCGCGGAGCCGTTGTACTGTAAAGTTAATGATGATTGCACCAAGTGTTTGACTCCGACTGGCTCCGTACGACAGAATTCCATTGGGAAAGCGTCGATTGTTAGTCATTTGAAACCTGCGAGTCCACCAATCAGTCCGACACCTTCCAATGCCGATAGTCAACTCGACGTATTGCTCAAGAGTCTTGCCAAGGAGACTTTGAGTGGAATACAACGAGATGAAGCTAGAAATGTTACAGATGGTAATTAGTTTCGTTTGCCAATCAATAATTTAGTCTTCAACCTAAGTTTTTGTTTGTTTTTTTTTCTTCATTAGATGTTGATTTGGATTCGACAAAAAGTCTTCCGTCCGAGATACCTAACAATAAAAATAAGTATGCTACAACGACAGCCAAACCGTTGTCGCCCAGTCAGTTGAAATGCAACATTTTGAAGGCAAAGGCCGACGAGGAAATGCATCAAACACCGGTGGGAGTCGCTACCAAGTTGACGAATCAAATGTTTGTCGCTGCGGCCAATAATGACGAAACGCTTGCTTCACTGAATGCGGCTACATTCATTTCTGTGGTAAGCAGACACAAAAATAATTAAAATTTTTATTAGAGATGAGCTGAAAGTTCCATTTGGGACATTTAAGTGGACACGACACTTTCATAAATGTCCATTGTCCTTTAAATGTCCTAAATTGTCATTTATTTTATTAATGTGACATTTATTCGGACACTTAAATTGAATAAATGTCCAGAACTTAATTATCTCGAAAACAATTACAATTCGGATCAAATTTTTGATAATTTGACTTTCAAATTACAAATTCTGGCGATATACAACTGTTAAACTTGTCAGAGTAGTTCTCCACCTTGTTCGGAGTAGTTTAAAAATATATTTCGAACGCAGCTTGAGTAATTTGCTATAGAAATTAAAAGTACGCTTTAACATTTCATATTTTTATACAGAGCGTTTATTTTACCATCGTTCATTGCGTAAACGAGTCAAACTCATGGCAGTGGCGATACACGATCAAAGTAATTAATTTTTATGATCATGTAGTTACTGTCAGTTCTCAGTTTTGTGCATTGTCATATTTGAATTGATTGTTCGTTAACTTCTTTCTCAAGGATTAAGTCTTTCAAATAACTCACACAACTCAACAAACAACAACAAAAT